>WYDI02003013.1:0-15944 GCA_009867235.2 Psittacus erithacus | reverse complement strand
GGTTGGACACAGGGGCTTGGAGCAAGCTGCTCTAGTGGAAGGTGTCCCTGCCTGTGGCAGGGGTTGGAGCTGGGTGAACTTCAGGTGCTTTCCAACCCCAACCATTCTATGGTTCTATGAAAGATCTCAGGCAGTGCTTGATAAAGGCCTAACTGAAGCTCACCATAACCAGTGGAGTGCATGTGAGGTGCAGGACACTGGAATGAGCAGAGTTTGTAGTGCCAAAGCCCCTATACCCTGATGAGCCTTCCTGTGCTGGTGGGATCCTCCAGGCAGGCAGGATGCTGCCCCTTCTGCAGCAACGGGACATCATCTCACTGTGTGTCTTATCTGAGGGCGATCTCAGCTGGGTCTGGGCAGCCAGTGAGCTCCCATGGACCGGTCCCTCCGCTCAGAGGCAACCAGAAAACAAAACCCCAGCATCTAATTAGTTTCTGCGTGCGGATATTCATCCAGCACGACTTGGCTGAAGATCAATTTATTTTACAGAGAGCCAAAACGTCTTCAGATGGGAACTTCAGCTTTTGAATTCGGGGCTTTGTTTCAAGGCAGAATGCTTTATTCCTGATCTCTGGAGCCCGGAGCCATGTATTCCTCTGTGGAGTTTCAAACCAGTTTGCCGCGCTCTGGCGTGTAACGAAAGCCAGGTGCCCTCCGAGCTGGAGTTACCGCATGGTACCAGCCCGGCCCATGCATAAAGAACCAGTTGTGTTTGGAACAGGCCAGGAGATTGTTCTCCCCTTGTGAAAAGTCACAGGGAAATTGAATGTTGGGTTTATTTATGTGGCTTTTCCACGTTTTCACTCGGGATTGGAGCACACAAATTTGCTTCTTTAGCAAAACCATCTGTTGTTTGTATGTGCGTGTGAACTGTTTGGATTTCCCGGCTTCCCCCCGTGCTCTTGGCACGCTGCGGAGCGAGTTAAAGCAAGCAAAGCACCCAAAGGCACTTTTAATCCTTTTTTTTCTTCTCTTTTAATGTATAACAGTTATGCCTGAGTTACAGAGAGACACCTACAGGCAGCAGGTAGTTAAAGCAAAACCAGTTTCTCTTCCTACTAAGACTACTCCATATAGCTGAATAAATTATGGTGCGATTATATATATACACACGCACGCACGCAGGCACACACGCACAGGCTCACACACAGGCATACACATGGAGCAAAATGGCTATGAGTCAAACACAGAAGCAACATATCCGCAGTTACTAGGAATAAGGAATGTCCTATAGTGCTATGTAGATACTCCCCAGGCGGGTATATGGAGGTGTTAAGGATGACGAGTTAGAAGCATTAAATACACAAAGTCTCTGAGCGACAGGAGCCAATCTGCTGAGTTACTGGACACAGTGAGGAGATGTCCGTTGGGTGGCCTCAGGATGGTGCTGAGAGGTGAGGGCAGGGGCACGGGGAGGTAAAAGGAACCCACTCGGAGCTTTTCCTGTCCCCCAAGGATGCCAGTTCTCATCTGCAGGCATGGAAGAAATGTCAACCTGAGAGAAGGTCTCCGAAGCACGTCCCTTCCCTTGCTGGTTCTTTTGGATGAGGTGCAGAAGGATTGTGGGGTTCCCAGGCACCCTCAGAGTCACCAGTAGTTGAGTATCTGCTCAGTCCCCATTTGGTCTGCTTTGCATCCACATGTTCTTCAGGGTCCTGCTGTCCAACACTTGTCCACTGCTGATTGCTACTCTTCCATGCACGGTTTTGTTCCGCCTTCAAGGCACCCCCCTCTGTTCTGACCCCCTCTCCCCATCCTACCCTACCCCCTGAGTTTGTCTCTTGTCAGCAGAGCCAAGGTTGGTAATCCATAAACCAAACCAAACCCAATGGAAAAATACTTTGACTTTCATACATGAACATACCTTAAAACAAAACAAAGAAACAACCGAAACCGAAGAATCCCCAAATCAAACCCATCCCACCCCAAAGACTCTGGAATGTATTTTGAAAACACACAATAGGCAAATTTCTACAGTTCCTGCCCTCCCTCCCCCTTATTTTTGTATCTTTTTTTATAACTAGCACGGCACTCACTGTGGGGTTTAGTATAAAAAATGTCAACTTCCTATAAACATACAGCACATGACCAAAGTTCCAACTAATGTACAAAGTGCGACCACGAGGGAAAGGTCAGAGACAGCTATCTGCGGTAGCACAGGGCGGTTTCCATAGTCCTCTAAGAACTCTACTTACAGCAGTGCCCGGGTGGTCATGGACTTCCTGGGGAAGGTAACTGGCAAACAGGTTTCTACAGAGCTCCCTCTTTTTAATGCTTTTTCACTTTTGGGGTCCTGCACTCAGCGCTGAGGTCAGCTCAAGTTCTCCTCGACAACGTGCTCATGGTGAGGAGCAGCTGTTTGCTGTTGAGGGATGCTTGGGAGACGTGTGTGCACACAGAGGAGGATGGATGAGTTAGCAGCAGGGAGAAGAGAGCAGGAGTAGCAGACAAGCAGTTCTCATGACAAACTGAGCTTTTCTTCTAGATTAGGAGGCACCTAGGAATGCGTTTGGTCAGAAGTTTCAGTATGAAGAAGAGATTGCAACTGTCTAGGGTACATACGGGGTCAACACTCACCATCTACAACCTCCATCTTCCAGTAGTAAGGGGAATGTAGATCTGAAGGTGCTCCCAGATGGGGTGATTATGGGCATTTGGCCTCTTAAATACTATTAAATGTGGAACACAAGAAAATTGTGTGCTGCAGAATGAGACTGAAAGGCAGGAGCAAATTCAAACAGGTACTTCAGTCATTAATCCTTAATCTCACCCTTGATCCCCCAGTTCAGGTGTGGTTGAAGGTTACAGGCATTGGGAATGACATTTAAGCCAGTACTGGAATTCAGCAGGGATTTCTTCCTTAGATCAGCTCTTGCTTGCTGAGATCTCAAACTGGCACAAAGCAGGGAGAGCGCTTCAGGGAATATGACCGGTCTGAGGCATTTTGGCTCTTCAGCCACCTCAAGAAATCAGTACCTTTGGCCTCACTCAGCTGTAGGTGCTACATATTGCCCTGAGAAAGGATGAGAAGAATCCAAGCTTCAAGCGCTCCAAAAGCTTCACGATCCAAGAAAAGTCGTTCACAACTAAGAGGAAAGCTGTATGTGTGATAGAGCTGGGCAAGCAGAGGCTGAATTGGGATCTCTGGAGCATGAAGGATGGCAACACAGCCTCTAGATGCCCATGTTGCCCTGTACAGAGCTCCTGCAAAGAAACAATCGAGAGGCCAAGCTGGTGTATTAATATGCTTTAGGAATGTCGAGCAGGCTTTGTCACAGCCATAAAGCACAGCTGATGGAAGCCAGATGTGGCTATGATAGGATGCTGAGCTACATAAGCAGCAGACCTCTGCTTTGGTCAGAACAGGTACTTGCCCATATGGCTCAAGAGAAAGTGGCTTGGTGGCTCATGATAAATGGTGGTGGGGAAAGGCAGGGGAGAGCTCCCCAGGAAAGTGTTGTTTCAGCTGCAAAACCAAGAAGGGATTATATGAGAAGAATAGAAGAAGCAGCAGCAACAGAAGAGAAGTCTCCTTTAACAACCTAGGAGCATCGCTAGACCATAACACGTGGTCCCCCGTTATCACCAGTGGACAAAAGCAGACATTCATTATCCTAAAGCAGACATATAAAATAAGTGTATTATGAACGCTTATAGTCTGTAGATGACTTTAAGCACTGCCTGTTGCCACTGGACTTCACACATCAGCCCCTGGCTGGCACAGATTCCCTGCATCAGGCTGTTACATCAAGGGCAGCTTCTTTTGCCTTCTCCAGGTCACACTTTAGCATGCTCTTGAAGTCTCTCAACACAGGAAGGTGAGGAGGGAAAAGTCTGTATTAGACATCATTTGCTCAAGAATCATCAAGGATCATCACCACATGCAAAAGGGAAACTATTTCAAAACTCATGTGGGTCAGGCCTTAGCAATAACCTCTTATTGTCGGCTGCTTTTATCTGAGCAGTGTGCTGAGCAGACTTGTGAGGCAATACAAAAGCGAGAGCACCGGCTGCTACAGGAAAGTGGGGTGATAAATCCAGAGAACAAGAACTGGCTTAGAGAGAAATGCTCCACCACCAAAGTGAAAAGCAGAAGGAAGGGAGCAACTGAGTTGTATGGAATAGTACGTGGAATGAGAGGGGCAGGGGAAGAGCTGGGAGGATGGACAGGGGCACACATCTCTCCTGCTGTTGGTACAGTAAATCCTTCCCTGCAATATGGATACAGACAATGCTGCAGCTGAGAGCACCTTTCTCTCCAAGCTTGTGTTAGGAAGACTTGTCAAACATTTCCCCTCTGACTTCACAGCCACATCCATCCCTCAGTGAGAGGCAGCTGCAGGAAAGCACCCCCAGAACAAGCCCCATTTTCTTTCGGATGGCCCTTTACTTGTAGAAGAACCTGGCTCTGTGCATGGACCCCTCCAAGCAGGCAGCTAACAAACACCTCTGACTCTTCCCTTTCTTGTCTTTGTTCTCATGGCCAGCTTCTCTCCTGCTGAGTGAAGGAAGGGCCACTGACAGTCCTCACCCTTCTCAACTGGATGGGCAGAAGCTCCAACATGATCAGCTGTATCTGATGCCCTTCCTCTGTGCGTACAAGGCCAGTGTCTGCTATCACATTCCCTGCTGCTATCTGATGCCTGTGCCTTTTCAGTGATAGTCATAAATTGGTCCCTAAGAGGAAAAGTAAACGCTGTCTCACGCCTGTGCCCATAATCTCCAGTCCTCATGCAGCAATTTACATTTACACTTTCCAAAGGTCCCAGGCTGGACGGACTTACACCCTGCCCCTGTGTAACAGCAATCTGGCCTTCTTTAGCCCTGCTTTGGGAAGCCATTAGGGAGAACAGAAGGGTAGAGTTGGAGGAGGGGAATTTGCTGTCACTTTAACATATGTTTTATGGTTTTCATTTGTCTTTATGGTGTTTTGTTTTGTTTTTAAACAAGTTCTTATGTTTGGTCCATAGGTCTTCTGTGGTCCCGAATTACATCACCCTTAACGATCAGCTTGGTTATTCTTTCCTATACAACATTCACCAAATTTACAGCAATGGAAAGAAAAGGAAACAAAAGGAAACATTTCATTTTTACAAAGAAAAAAAGATCATTTTGGCTTTGACTATGCCAACTACCTAGATCAATGGAAAGTCCTTAAGCGTGGGCAAAATGCCATGGCCAGGTAGGTTAGAGGGAGGGCATGAACTTAGGGTTAATAAATGTACCCAACCCGTTGTCTCTGGCCACAGGAGGAGTCAGGTCACAGAGGCCAGGATTGCCTCTGGAATGAGGAGGAGCTGGAGACTTGGAGAGCCTTTTCCCTCTTTCCCGTCTCCTTCACAGCTCAAGTTGGTGCAAGGTGGAAGGGAATTGGGAAGGAGCAGGGTCGGGGTACAGGTAGATCCCTGGAAGGCTGGTGGTGTTTCTCCAGTGCTACCAAGTTGCTGGAGTGGGTTGTTGGCACAGTCGGACTCTTCAGTAAGCTTGGCCTGTCTCTACTGGTAGGAGGCCCAGAACAGCTGAATGTTCTCCCAGCTTCATTCTGCGCTGTGTGGACAGACTCACGTTCTTGGCCAAATAATCAACAGCAGCTGAAGAAGAGGGGAAAAAAGAGGAGGGTGAGAAAACAGCACAACGTTAGCATGCAGTAGAAGGAGGCTTTCAGCATCAAAGGGTGTGTAACCAACAGTGCTTGCAAACAGACTCATACAAAGAGGGTCAGTGCAGTGGTTGTCACAGACATGATGGTCCTGCAAATGGGTGATGGTCCTGCCAGAAACACCTGATGGGACAGATGCTGCTGGGGTTAAGCTAATGTGCAGAGTGCCCTCTGTGTGTGCTGCTGCAGCCCCTCAAATCTCACTATGAAAAGAGCTAAAACTCTACTTCTCCCATGGAAAATGGTGTTTCCAAGGCAGCTGCCTGAAAATGAGCCTGAGCAGAAAGCCAGTGGGATAAACCTTCCAGCCTCACTTTCCTGTATCATCTCACAGTGGCAAAGCCAACTCCTGCACTCGGTGTAAATGACTCCAGAGATTCTCAGCAAGGCTGGAGAGGGCTTGAATCTGACTCACTGCTGTGTGCTGACTCATCTCTGCAAGCTCTGCTTCCTAAGGGAAAGTGCTTTGCTTATCTCCATCTGGGTGAGAAACAACAGCCACAACTCCTGAGGTGATACATCACCTGTATCCCAGCTGGCCTGATTACCCCATGGTCTGAGGGGGAAGAGGATCAGGGGCAGAATGGTGACATTGCTCATTAGCTGAGCTTCCGTCAAAGTCTTTCCCTTTCACTAGCTTTAATGTCTCAAATTAGATTAATAAGGAGCTGGCAGGAGATGTACAATCGGTGCCAATGAGTAAACAAATTTCAGCCATCAACGTCTTGTCAGGCGCCTGCCCCAGAGGAGGTCCCTTCCAGACACAAATTCTTATTAGACTTGTCATATCTATTAGAATTCCTTTCACGCTTCTGCGTTCCATCACCGGCATCATTAACACAGCTCCGGCCTTTGGGAACTGAGAGGACCACATTAATCTGGCATCCCTGGTCCTCACCGGCTGGGACAGCGCAGGCTCGGCTCAGGGTGAGTTCTGTGGGGCTGAAGGGAGGTGTGCTGGGGAGCTTCTGCAGGCAGCAGGGCCTGGAAGGAGCTCAGTGAGGCAAGTGGAGCTGGTTCTTCCCATGGACCAGGGTCCTGGGGTAGCTCAACTCAGGTGCTGGGCTCTGTAATGCTGTGTTATGGTGCCTCCAGCTTCAAGGGTGGGGTGCACATAGGATTAGACCCCAAGCTATGGCTCTCATCCAGACCTTGGTCTCCTGATATGTCAGGTAACCACATTAAATATGTCTTTGGGAGGATGCAGGTAAAGAGGAAATTCACTCCTCAGACACACTGTGGGTAGGGTTGGGCCTCTGTTGCTGTTGTCACCCATGCTCTGGGTGAATTCGGATGGGTGCTTGCAAAGGGAAAGAGGTGGACAGACAGAGCTCTGGGAAAAATGGGAATATGATGGCAATCTCACCCTTCTGTAACAAACCTGCTAACGTCCCAATATTGCTTTTTGTGGGAAGAGCTCAAAGGCACCAGGGCATCCCCCAACCAGAAGTCAAAATACAGTTTGTTGGTTTAATATAGTGGAAGCCAAAATAAAACCAGAAACTCACCAGAAGTACTCTGGGTGTTTATTTGCTTATGTGAGAGAGAAAGTGTGTCTGGGTTCAGGTTTCTAAAGCAGAGAAGGAGGCAAGAAGTGGGAGGAGAGACTCCCTGCAGGTCAGTTCCAAAGCCTATCAAAGCTATAGAGCTTTGATTTACCAGCCCTGCTGATGTCCCCTGTCATACAGAGCCTTCCCTCAAATTATAGTACCCCCCCATTTTTATTGTATCAGCGTTCATTAAAAAGAGTTTTGATACTTCTTTGCTGCATCTTAAAAGGAAGAAACGTATGATTTGAACTGAACATCAAGAAATGGTCTTGTGGAGGTCATCCCCATGGATCAGCATTGAAACAGCATTTGAAAAGAAGCAGAGAAGAATTAAAAAGCAGGAAGGATTGAAGTATCTGCTGAACACAACGTGCACCAAGACAAGGAAAAGTGTTGTTATATCAAGGGCATCTTCATGTAAGTGATTGCTCTGACAGGACTTATTACCAATGAAAACTGTTTCCTCACATAGACATTATTGTAAATGGGGCTCATTATAAGAAAGGTTTATAGTGAAGCAGACTTCCATATTGCCCTTGCAGAGCTGTAAATGCAAGTATCTATATGCAGATGTGCTCACATGTGGGATTTCACAATAATCGAGTTCTCACCTTAGAACAGCCACTGCTGGTTTGTGCTGCACCTGCAGTGCAGTGCAGCTCTGGCTTTGGCCACTGTGCTGGGGGGGTCCCCAGCTCCTGGCACTGGGAAGCAGTGGCACCATGGATGGTGTGTGATGGCTTCTCACCTACCTTTGTTGCCCCGGCAGGAAGAACTCCATCACTAGCGACCTGCGTGTCTCTAAGCATGGGGCATGGCTAGACTAACACTGTCAACCACACGAGACTTGCTGCTGGCCTCTCCTGACTATTAACAGGGAAACATTCCTGTTCCAAACCGAGCCCAGTGGGCTCTGAACTGGACTGGCAAACAGAATGGTGTCCAGCATTAAAAAGGGAGCACTGTAACAGCAATCAGGAAAGAAGGGCAAATAACACCATAAATAGGGCTGCTGCGCTGTTGTTCATCAGCACAAGGAGAGGCCCAAGTGAAAAGTCCTGCAGCAAAGCAAGACAAACCCTTCTTTCTCTTTCCTCCTCCTTTGCTGGAGAAGGAAAACATTGCTCATCCTCCTTACTTTCTTTTTTACACACACGGGTGTGACTAACGTCTTGCCCAAGGGAATCTTTATTGGAAATCCATGGTATTGGAATTTGTTTAAGATTTTTATCAATAGCACGTGTGTCCAGCCTCACATCCAGAAGCGAGGGGAAGGTCAAGGGGTCACAGATCAAACTCCCGAAAACCAAAAAGAGGGGGGCCGTGGGGAAGCAGCTATTGATCCCGTCTGCCGCCACAGCCGGTTCTCATTTAGCTGGAGAAGTTAAAGACATTAAAGGGCTGTGACGGAGAGGGGAATAAAAAGCCACAGCCAAATGGAAGGAAAGGTCACTGAGGACAAGCCATGGGCAAAGCAGGAGTGCTCCCGGAGGAAGAGGATGCACCTTTAACCCTCCACGGATCACTCTCTCACACCACCACACTTACTATTAGTTTAACACCAGCAGGTGAGCCCTTTGCCAGGCTCGCTGGTGTTTGTGTGACCCAAGCATTCGGGATCAGAAACAGACCCTCCCCGGGTCCCTCTGCCTTTCAGGGCTGAGGTTTAGCTTCAGCATTACAATTCCAGGCTCACTTCAGCTTTTGCAGAAGCACAGCCCAGTTGACAGTCACGGCCTTGATGTGTTTTGGAGCAAAACCTTGGGGTACGGGCCCAGCCCTTGCCTGATGGAGGGCAGGGGAGGAAGAGACACATACATGAAGGAATGGCATTAAAATCCCAGCTTTCCTTTGGCTGAGCAGGGTGAACATGTTGTAGGGCTTTTGGAGAAGCAAGAATTGGAGACGGAAGGAGACAGGTCTGGAAGTTGTCTTTTTCTAACAGAAATGTTGTATCTAAAATATTTCAGTGGGGACTTTTGAATTGGACTGTGAGGGTGTTGGGGAGGCTCTGTGGAGCAATCCCTATCTGTGTCTGGTGAGCACATTCCCTTTTATTCTCTAGATGGACAGATTTCTTTACTGGTTTTTACTGCGAGGGTGGTGAGGCACTGGAACAGGGTACCCAAAGAAGTGGTAAATGCTCCATCCCTGGCAGTGTGCAAGGCCAGGTTGGACAAGTCTAGTCTGAGGTGCCCCTGTCCATGGCAGGGGTTGGAACTAGATGATCTTATGGTCCTTTGCAAACCAAACCATTCTATGATTCTATGATTTCTATAGAAATCCCTTCCAATACAATATCTATAACTTCTTACATTCCCCCCCACCCCCTTCTCCTGCTCCTTGTGCAGGGCAAATGAAATCAGAGCACTTACTTTGTCCATACTGTCCATATTGGTAGCCAGCCACTGGATCCACGCTGTAACTGGTGGTGCTGTAGGTGGGAGGACAGTAGGACTGGGAAGTCGGGAGGCTGTCCACGGACTTGATGGAGTCACTCCTCTGGCTGCAGCTGGCAGAGATGGAGTTGGTGGTGTCCAAGCCACCGTGAAGGGGAGAGATGGAGAAGTCAGCCTGGGGTTGTGGAGGAACCCCGCTGGGGTTACTCAGGATGCTCATCACCTGCAGAAACACAGAAGACAACATGTCAGTATCAGGAGGAGAAAGGGGGGATGTGCAGCTGCCTTCATTCATACTAGGGAGCAACACTGCACATACGATGGTGCTCTATCATAGTAAGAGACAGTATCAAAACAGGTTTGGCCAGGCTGGAGAATGAAGGTCTGCTTCCACCAAAAACAACACACAGACCCCAGAGCTGGCTCTAACACTTAGTCCTTAGGACTGATGAAAGTCCTTAACAGGGATAACTGAGAAGTTCCTTCAAGGCACACTCAGTCTTTGGTCTTTCTTTGCTGACCAGCCAACAATGTTAGCTGTTGTGTTAGTCCTGTTACAGTGTTCGTGCTGTTCAGAATGAACACTGGATAAAGGAAGGAACTTGGGACAAACCTGTTCAGCACATACTGCCATGAACTGAGGACAAGCATTCTCTCCCTTCCTAAGCACTGCCCTCAGAGACACAGAAGACAGGGAGCAAAAATCCCTATTTTCCAAAAGGGACACTGAAGACAGTTTCTTTCTTTGGAAGTCTGAGTGGGGTTTGGTTTGCAAAGGTCCCTAACCAAACCAGATGCAAACCCTTTCTGGCTTTGATGCGGATTCAGCTTTAGAAACTAAAAAGTCAAAGTTCTCTTTCCCCTCCAATGTTAAAGGAGAACAGGTCCTGGTTCGGCTCATTTCAGTGGAGTGCTTGCTTGGAAAATGTAATTAAATTTGCACACAAACGCTCTTCCTGCTTTGGGACCTGAAAACAGATGAACTTTTTTCCTCTTTTGCAACAAAAAATGCCAGATTTGTTCCTGCGGGTGACTTTGGGGTAAGCTGCTGCCCACTGGCCTTCACACAAGGACCCCGATCCCGCCAGCACTCTAATGCAATTGCCTTCTGCAATCAGCCAAATTACCCCCGGGCTGCCAAGTTAAAAGTGGAAAGAGTTTGCAGGAGCGGGGCCATGGTGAGGGAAGGAAGGGAATTCCTGGTGCCTCTTGGTTGATCTTGCTGGAGTTGTGCTGGGGAAGGAGGGGGGAGCGGGGACAGGCCCTCACCTCAGGGGGCCAGGCCCGCGCTCAGATGCTGAGCGGCTGAACCCCTCCGAATTGAGCATAACCTTATTGACATCAATTAAAGTGGCAAATTGGAAATATTTGGAGCCTGGCAAGTGGTAAAATGAGCCCTTTATCCCCCACCAGAGGCCTGGTGAGCTATTGTGCAGAGGATACATTCTCTGGAAGGACACAAGCGGGGTTGTATAGAGCCGCGTCTCCCCTTCCTGCTCACCCCGACACCTTCCCCATTCCCTCCTCCCTCACCTTCCTGCCGGCGCTGGGGCTTAGCCTGAATAACCAGCTACGTGCTGGCCTTTGCTTTCTAAAGCTTCTCCTCCCCCCGGAAGGATGCAGGAGTCCTGCAAAGATGCTTTCCCTTGATGTGATGCCACCTCCCGACTTGGCCGGCCTGAGATCCTTCCCAGGCATTTGTCTGGGAGGGGAATTTGGGAGCAGGGGTGGCTGGACCCCCATGGAGGGGCAGGCAGTGGGGAGGTTCTGGGGAGGGCGTTAGTTGAAAAGCCTGGAAAATCAATCTAACGCTGACCACTGGGGTTGTCTGCAACGTGGTACAGAGACAAGGGAGCAAGCTTTGAACCAGCAGCGCAGCGCCAGCAGCAGAGAGCTCAGAGGGCTCGTTTCACCTCTCCTCCGTCCGGGTTTTCAGCCTGCACTGAGCTTAGAGTTTGTTGCTGGTCCCCAGAAGTTAAAACTGGCTGAGCTGCCTCTACCCTGCAGGGCAGATACCTTCCAGATAGAGCCTAAGTTACCTCCAGCTCTCCAGACCTTCTGGCACAGCTTCTTAATCACAGCGATTAAGCCTGGAGGTACCTAATGAAGTTGTTTAGCCATAACACTGTGCAAAATGTGCCCGTGGAGCTCCCTGCCCCATGACAGCCCAAAGACTGAAAGGGGTGAAGAAAGGACATTGCATTTAAACATCCAAGACAGAGTGGATTAATATGACAATAGGGCTGTCCTGCTTTTCTGTGAGGATGTAACACAAACCTCCCTGCCCCAAGGCTTATGCAGCAGGGCAACCATAGGAGTGCAGCCTGAAGAGGGCGGTTCTAGCTCTAGAGTTATTTGTAACCTTCCACTCAAGCCAGGCCATGAACTTTGATCTGGGTCCACCACGAATCCCCTTGAATGACCCTCGATCCCACTGGCTGCAGACCTCAAAGCTTCAGCATCGCCTCAGCTGTAGGTGTTACACCCTGCACTGCTTTTCCTGATGGACACTCACACATACAGCAGCCACGAGACATTACTGGGTTTCATTCACAAGCAGAATCAGATGTTTAAAACAATAAACATCCTTCTGGAAAACACAGACATACAAATGATATGTTATTGTTGGAGAAGTGCAGCTTGGGAAGCACAAAGGTTTCTTCTCTGCCTTCCTGAGCTGTTCAGGTCTCGCAGTGCTGCCTGGCTGCGGATGTGCTGAAAGAAATCCTGCTCTATCAAATGAAGGGCAACTGGAACCATTCACAGAGCAGAGGGGTTTCTAGTGCTCTCCCTCCTGGCTGTCTCCCCAAAAGAGTCAGCTGCTTTATATTACTCAGGGAAAAGAAAAGGCTCATAAAGCAAGCAGAAGTCGTATTAACACTTCCGCTATGGCCCTGCTAAAAAGAACAGAGCATGTAAAGCAACGCTGGTAAATGAAACCCAGATTCACACTCTGCAGATTCAGACAAGACGCTCGCACAAATCCTACTACAAGCAGTAATTGGCTTTAATCAGTCAGAATCAGGACTGATTTCTAATCCCAGCTCTGTCACTGACTCACCAGGGCTTCTGCAAGTCACTTAAGCTAGGACTCAACTCAACTAACCTTAGCCATGGGAAGTTAAGTTTCTGGTCAGAGCTAATACTTTAGAATCCCTCCACAGAGAAACTGACACTTCTGAAGGACAATTCAATCCATCCCAAGGCCCCTTTCTGGACAAGACAGGCTGAATTTCCCTTTCAAAATCCATGGTGAAATACAAGGATGTCAGTCTTTCATCACAGCGATGCCATGGTGAGGAATGGATACATAACTGTATGGAGGTTAGAGAGGGGAGATGCTGGAAGGTGACTACAAGATGAACACCCCTGCTGGATGCTCCCATGGAAGCAGGGTGGACGAGTCTTGCAGAAGGCAGCTGTGGGGTTCCAAAATCACCATTCCCTCCAGCAACACTGATCATGGGAATGCCTTTTCCAGGCAATGTAAGGCTGAGCCCTCCTGAGATGCTGTTTGCACAGGTTTATCAGAGGACAACATCTGATCTTCCCCACCCCAGGACATGAAGGTGTTAGAAATAACAAGAGTGAGCCAGAGATTTCCATCTCCTCTTTACTACTCAGCCACCCAGCACTGATAACCCCCCACGAGCCCTCCAGCCTCAGCAGGCCCCTGGTATCTGACTTCTTGTTCAGCTGGATAAACTCATTTTCCAGGCAACTTCTGAACTTAGGAAAGTCTGGGGCATCTGGAGAAATCCCTTCCTCAAGAATGCAAAGTCCTTTTACCTTTTCTTTTTGACCTTGCTTGCTTATAATTTATTACTTCTTGGTGCATTATCATTACTAACTAAAAATCAATAACCTCTTCACATCTGTAAGGTTTTATCTGGAGGGAAATCTGCTCCCTGTCCATCATGGTGATTGACAGCCTTCCCTTTCCCCTCCTTCCCATCACTTGTCTCTCTCCCTTTCCCCATCTACTTTCCCTTTTGCTGCTGTCCCAAATCAGTCACAGGCATGGCGTGGGCTTGCACTCTGGGCTAAGTCAATAACAGCCACAGTCCTAGAAGGAGCCTTTGGCCTTGTTTCTACCCTTTCCAGAGGTCATTTGTCATGGGGGAGAGGTCCTGGTGCGTTGGGGAGACCAAGGTTAATGCACAAAGACCCTCCTGGATGAAAGAGCCACCCCCCCTCACCTCCTGCTGCTGCCTCCCTCCTCACCCTCATGTCTGCAGCTCCCCCCTGTGCCCCCCTGGGACGTTTCATCACTCTCTCCCATACTTTAAAAGAAGGGGAGTTAAAAAAATGTAATTAATTCCCTCCATTTCTGAGCTGGCCTCAGGGCCTCTGGCCATGGAAGCTGCAGCAGGGGAAATGTGCACCCTTTATGATAAACCAGTGTGGCTTTAGGAAGGGAAGTGCAATTAGGGCCTTCAATATGGGCAATCAGGCCGTCAGATTTTTGGGTTGGGGGAGGTGGATGGGGGTGTTTGGAGGGGCTCAAGGGGCAGACAAGTGATAGGGAGAGATATTGTAAGCTAGAGGTAAGGTTTGTGTCAGAACCTTGTCCCAGCACTTGTCTTTGTGGTCAGGAGTTCTATGGGAGATACCAGAGCAGCCCAGACCATGCCATACATCCTCAGAGCCCCTCCACCTCCTGCCCATATTATCAGTTTGCTTTAGGCTTCCTAAGATACCCAACTGATAAGAGACATCAGGCCCTGGCCACAGCAGGCTTCATACCTACACTCAGAGATGCTTCAGGAGGACACTGAGGTGTTATAAGGAGATCAAACTCCAGCAAACAAAGCGATGGGGAGGCAGAAGCCTATGGATGGCATTTTCCAGAGTGACCCCTGCTTCTGTGGTG
The DNA here is from genome assembly GCA_009867235.2 of Psittacus erithacus. Taxonomy (NCBI): domain Eukaryota; kingdom Metazoa; phylum Chordata; class Aves; order Psittaciformes; family Psittacidae; genus Psittacus; species Psittacus erithacus. Next base: position 1,463 of record WYDI02003013.1, on the reverse strand, counting down.
TTTCCATTTGTGGACACTTGATTTGACACAGCACAAAGCATCCAAACTCAGAGGCTGCCTTAGAGAAATGCTGCATTTAGAAACTGCTGAGCCTGGCTAAGTCCTGAACTGAGGGAAGCTGAAATGATCTGCAGTAGCTGAAGGGTGTTAACTCCAGAGAAGCTGCTGGGTGGTCCCAAAGAATGCAAAGGAAGGGTCTCCTGGCAGCAAGGAGTGTTTCTGAGGTTGCGGTCCTGCTTTCCTAGGAATGGGTAGAGCTCCTCTTGCTTTGGGAAAGGCTGCAAATGTGATCAGTTGGAATATTTCATACTGCATCAGGCAAAAAGCACTAGGAGATTGTGTGTGAAGAGCATCTGTAGGCTGAAATCTCTTTGTTTCAGCTTTCGGTGGTGTTAACACTTACACTGCTTCCTAGGGAATGGGAAGTGTGCCAGGGGCCTGATGGCCATGCTGAGAAACACGCTGGATCTTACGGATTTACTAGCAGCATGGACCAAGCTAGTGATTCCCTTTGAGTTCCTCCATGAGGGCTTGGTCTCTGCCATTTGTGGTTGATTCAGCTTCATGCTCTGGCCTCCAAGACTTTTCTTACCTACTTGGCGGGGGGACACAGCTTAATCTTTTCCTTCTTTATTGTGCAGTCTGTTCAGCTAATGTTTCCTTTCTCTCTCGCAGAAGGCAACCCTTCCTCATGTTAATGCTTTTTGATCTCTGTGGATTCATTTTCACTTGGTGGGAAGAGGAAGAGTTGATTATTCTATACATACATTAAATGGAAACAAAATGCAGAGGTGACTGCAGGACTACTGAAAGCCAAAGAGAGTTAAGAGGAGATAAATATGGTTTTCCCAAAGATCTTCACTTGAAAGGAGAATAAATATATGCAAATATGCCCCTAGGTAGGACTAAAGTGACTTATGTAGCAATCACTAACACTGCACTCCCAAAACCAAGCAATTAATTTTGAATATGTTCTAAATCATTCCATCCAGCTGAGTTGTATCCCAATATGCCAAACCAATGCAGTACATACACCCATTCAACCTGATCCTGCAATCAGGCCAAGGATCCAGACAGTGCTTCACACTTCTTGCACGCTTCTGAGACAGGTAACAGCAGTTCCATCCATCTAATGTCATTTCCAACTACATTTAGGGGCCCAGGGAGCAAACTTCACATTAGCTTTCCATAAGGGTAACTTCCCTGACTCCCAGCACAGTCTGAATTCACATTGGTATAAATGAGTATGTGACTTAACTCTCTACTTCTATTTTGTAGTGGACTGGAGTTTAAGAAACCTGATGTTCCACTGCCTCATCCAGCCAGGTATTTATATTCCATCCACCCATAATGTGTTAGAAATCATAGAATGGTTTGTGTTGAAAGGGACCTTAAAGCTTCTCCAGCTCCAACCCCTGCCACGGGCAGGGACACCTTCCACTAGAGCAGCTTGCTCCAAGCCC
>WYDI02003012.1:26570-72721 GCA_009867235.2 Psittacus erithacus | reverse complement strand
CTGCAGGGTACAAAGACAGAGGGTTAAAAAAAAAAAAAAGGGAAAAAGAAAGAAAGAAAAGAAAAACAGATTGAGAAAAGGAAAAAGAAATGAAGCCAAGTCCCTAAAAGTTCTGCGGCTTCCACAGCTGGCTGTAACCCTCACCTTGAATAAAAAAGAAAAAGAAAAAAAAAGAGAAAAAAATGCAAATGTCATTTTAAAGTAATCAATCTTGTAAATAATGTGATGGGAATTATCACTCCTACTTGTAATCCACCATGCGCAGTAAGAGCAATTTACAAGCATTAAGATAACCCCCTCCAACTCTACCTATGCATGGTAGACACATTGCTGATTTTTGTACAGCTGTATCAAATAGACCTCCTTAATCTCTCTCGTATTACCAAAAGTGATTTTTGCAAACAGTCTTGTGCCCTCTGGCACAGATTTCCTGATAAGGAGGAGGCCTAGTCGAAATGAAGCATCTGTGGCACCAGCTCCCCTCTGAATTACTGCAGTCTATTTTGACAGCTTCTACTCCCTCCTGTTTTTCTCCCCAACCCCTTTAGCTCTTCATTGCCTGACTCTGGCATCTGACATGGCCAGCTTAGCCTCGCTGAGCTAAACCTAACACAGCACACAGTTTGGTAACAGAATGGCATGTTTATTCCCTCCTGACTCTCTTCCTTGTTTGCAAAACCACTGCACCAGACACTGGAAGTTAATTAGCAGGATGATGCTGTGCTAATTGTGTTAATTTACAAGGTTTTAGTCAAAGAGAATCATGCCAGGGCTGGCACTGCTGTCATGCTTCCGACTTAATGATTAAGAAATACTGAAAACAAGGTGGGAAGGATTGCGGTAATTACACAATAAATGAATAAAGCAACAGATTCATTTGCAATTATATTTTATTGCTGTTGCACTCATTTGCATTTGGACTCTTCATTTTTATTTTTGGATTCATGTATTTGCAAATCATCAAATTATTTAAATTTAGCCTGAACACTGCAAAGTACCTCTAATGGAGCCTTATATTTTATTAGCACAAGCACTGCAAATCTCAGTCCACATGAGCATGCCATTGATTACTTGCGGATTTTTTTTCCCTGAGCATTTTCTTTCTCATTTTTCCAACACTTTGACAACTTGAGAAAAATGTCTGTTAACAATTATACAGTTATCTCATAAAAGTTAATTCAGAGAAGTGCTTTTGACAAATGCAGCTTTGAGACTGAGTTTTTGCAGATTTCTTTCATTTAGTATGACTATAATCTATTTTTGCTAATTATTTCTGATGTTTCAACCACTGCCTTTCAGAGGTGGTAAATAGATCATGAAATCGGGTAAAATCATAGAAATCATGCCCATAAAAAAAAAAATAAATGCAATTTCAATGAGAAACTATCAAAAGCTTTTCAGAAATCATACCTGCTTAAATTCAGCCAGAAATCTGAAGAGCAAATCACCAGGAGCCAATTGCAAGTAGTCAGTATCTAATCAGTTTTAGTACCCTGAGATTTACTTCAACCATTTATAAAAGAGTATTAATATTCCTGTAACATAAAAATGCCTAAGTGACATACAAGTTGACTACCCCTGTTAAAAAAACAAACAAACAAAAAACAACCCAAAACTGAAACAAACCAACAAACTGTGTTCTGTAATATTTGGCTTATAAGGTTACCAAAACACTTAAAAGCTTTTATTACAGAGATGCAGAAGAACTTGATGATTCACCAGATACTAAGAGATGCCATGAGAAAGACTGAAAAGAATGCACTAAAGCAGCAGTGAAACTCGTGAAAAAGAAGGTGAATGAAATAGGCATGGATGGAACAGAGAATCTGGCTTGGCTGGTATTTGTACTGTAGTTAAGGAATATGCTTGTGGCACATTAACAGCTTGTAGAAGGAAGACCACTCAATTTAAAGAGATAAAAGAATACATTAAGTCAGAGCACAACAACATATATCATAATATCATACACCTCCCATTTCCAACCTTTTCAAAATACATTTCATAAATACTTTAAAAATTAATCAATTGCTCTTTTTTGTTTAGAATGGATTACATACTTTTAAAATAAAATAATTTTATTTTCAGTCACAGTTGGGAGATGCATTTAGGTGGTGTAAAAATTAAATTCTTTGAATTTTATTGGTCTAGATTAATTTTTATTCCTTACTATGAGGCTGCAAAAGAATGTCAGAAAATCTGAATTATCCATTATAAGAGGAAGGGAGGAAATCACATCATCAGCATTCTTTATTTGGCATAATTACTAGCTAGGCCAGTAGTTTCACATTGTCATGCTATCTTTGGCTATGCTCACTGCACAATAATTGAAAGTTTATTTATTGATGCATATTAAATACCAATGCATTTAACAAAGGCTGTAAAGGCAGGATTAGGCTTTGATTAGATAAGCTTAAGAGAACAGGACTGTTCTCTTCCCATGAAACATGAGCATTTATTCCAGCACATTGCAATCATTAGTGTTATTTGGAAGCACAGGTTAATAGTTAACCATAAGCATATTTTTTGCATTAGTAAGCAGTGAAGAAATCTGTATTCACATGGAGTCCACTGGAATGGTCTGGACTGGGGCAAGGAGGGGGGAAGAGCTATCTGCTCAATTTGATATTAATTGAAAAAGCAGCAAAGTTTTGCTAGGTTTGACTCTGTTTCTTAATAGTTCAATAACTGTTTGACAAAAGTCAAATGTCTGATTTTGGAGGAAAAAAAAGAAAAAAAAGAAGTTGTAGTTTCTTTTAATTATGCAAACACTTCCCCCACCTCCAATTGAGTAATGTTTGCAACCACTTCCTCTCCATCTTTTAAATTGCATTTTACTAGTTGTTTTTTGCTTGAACTGATACACGTTCCTGCATTTCTTTTGTTAGAAATCCAAATGCTGATACGAACACCTAAGATCAGGTAAACAAGGACATATTTACGGGTTGTTTTTTTTTACTTATTTATTTTTTTTAACCATAATTTAAGCTCTGACATAAACCATGGGCCTGCAGAAAGTGCATTTGCTTGATAACTTCCTGAAAATCCAGAAGCAATGCAAGGCTGAACGTATTTTTCAAAAAAGTCTTTGCTAACTTTGGAATCCTCTGAGCTATCAACATCTTTGAACTGTGTAAACTGTGCTGGTATGGGCTGTAAAAGGTAAAAGGAAAGGGTTCTGTTCTTTAAGCACAGGTATGTATTTATCAGAGAATAGCTTTTAAGATAAACTTAATACATTATATAGAGAGGCAGCGTAGGCTTTTTTAGCAGTATCTATTTTTCCTTGTCCTGAAAGCCCTGCTATACACCCCTCCTCTATAATTCTTCAAGTTGGATCTATCTGAATTACATTTAAAGTAATTATAGTCAATAATTTTTCAATTCCTTTGTATCAAGTCTGTGACCATTTTTCTTCATTTCTAATTTTGTGCACTTAGTCTGAAAATATAAAATCTAATACACAGTACTTCATCAATTTCACATACAACAATTCCATATGGCAGAAATTCAGTTACATATCCAGACTTATGAATTAAGAAAAAATCCCAAACAAAACAAAAACACCTCCAAAGACACATCAGAAGAAGCCACACAAAATCCAGAACAACAACAAAAAAAGAGAATGTCAGAATTAGGAAACAATTTAATCTGAATGCAAATAAGGAACAAGCAATGTTCTACACATCTTGGTCAAGCGAGGCCTGATGCTGCTGGGAACTTGAATAAGTCTGTGAACTCAAAGAACCCACTTCCACTGGTGCCATCATATCAAGTCAAAACGCTCAACCCCTTACGGAATTATATCTGCTATAGAAAATTAAAAATAAAGATCTAGCCTTTCCTTTCAATTTAAATAAAAGTGTTTCTGTTGAAAATAGGCATGGAAAAGTCCAGAAATACTAGCTAGGACCACGCTGGGTAAAAACATAACAAAGGATTTACAGTGTCCCATAGAGAAGTCCAAGCAATGACAATTACATTCAACCAACCAACTTGGTTATCAACGTTTTGCTTTAGACAAAGGACACAAGAACTTCAGAAAACCCCTCTCATCTATTCGCATCTCTAATAAAATTAAATCATATGCAGCTGTGATTTTCTGAAGATACCGGCAGAGGTTGCGCTGCACACCCAGAGATGCTGGGAAACAAAACCTAAACGGCATGCAGCTACTGAGCACAAGGAACTAGAAACAGGGCAGCACACCAACCTTCTCAACCAGCTACCAAAGTTTTAGTTTGCGTCAGAGGCCTCCAACCATTCCTTCAACATACCTGAGGCAAAAGAAAATTCTTCTCCCGTTGTGGTTTCTATACTCCTGCCCTGTTCATCCCTGCAGTGCCTTAGGTCCTATGTAGCACAGGTCTGCTTGGTTCCTTCATGAGCATCAGTTGCTCAAGCAGGTTCTTAGCTTTAGGTATATGGTTAAATATGATATGAGCAGCTGTTTAATGTGTTGTTGAACAGGGGGAGACTGTACCAGGGGCAGACTGTACCAGGGATGAACAAGTAAATGAGATGCTTCTGATAACCGTCCATAACAAAATTGTAGCATCACATTGTTGCAGGGTAAGGAACAACAAAATCACAGCTTTGAGTACCACCAACCCTCTTCCCTGTAGACTTGCAAGTAGATGTGAACTTCACCACTTTGGATTGCTTACACATTTAGTTAAAGACTCCAAAAGCTGCCCACTGAACTGTTACTCTCAGGCCTCTCTCCAGGTATTCAAAACCGTTATTTCCACAATGGACCATAATGAATTCAGCCAAGGGATTACTTCTCGTGGACATGCACGAGATCTGCCAGAAGAGCTATTCTCTTAAACAGACACTTCACTGGAAAGTTCCAGGAGTTCTCATAGCTCATACTTCAGTGAGAGACAAAGGTGTTAGTACCTTAAGGATCAGGCCCTAAATCCACATTTTAAAATCCTTCTTACACATGGGACAGAGCAGAATATATGAGTCACGCCATAACCACTGTTCAAGATGTAAGACACACAATTCCCTGGGTTTGCACTAAATCTGATAATATTTTGTAAGACTGTATATTGTCATATGTCCCATAATAATAAAAATTAATTCAAGATAAAACGATTCTTTTACATTCCATTTTTTATTGATACGCATAATTTTAGCTGTTTAAAGATAGTGTAACTGATCTCTCTTAATTGGAAACAGGAGGCGTTTTGAAGAGTGGAGTGAGATAATTATGTTTTGCAGGGGAAAAAGAAAAAAAAAAAGAAAGAAAATTATTCCCACATTTATTTTCTAATTATTCAGTTAAGACCTCTGCTCCAGCCCATGAGGAACTCCCTTGACGTCAAAGGACTCGGTAGGAGGATGAGCCTTCAAGTGAACTACCCAGCTGTATGGGCCCAGCTCTGGAAGCTTTTTTCAGGAAGTGGCAGCCACAAACTCACCAAAACAGGCCTAGAAAGTGCTCTCAGCATTTTCTTGTTAGGGCTTTGTTATTCCTTTTATTATATATGGCCTATGCATGCCACGCACATCAGTGGCAGCAAGCTGTTGGTGGGATACTTACAATATGATTCCCATCTAGCACACAGAGTGAAAACATTTCAATCTTTAAAACAAAACACTTACATCACAAGTAATATTGAGGATCACATATATGTCAACAGCACTTGAAAGAGGTAAGAAAAATGCAACATATTTTAGAAGAGCCTGGACCAGTTAAAAATCAAAAAACAGCCATGGAATCTCAAAGTAATACATGCCAATTATCTAATTTAAATACCGTCAAATGATTATTGCTTTTTAAATCACAGTTCACACCTCACAACAGCAAACTGCAATACTTTTACAGCAAATGAGTTCTCTCCTTTCAAGCTCCCTCCTCACCATTTGTGTAAAGCAGCCACAAAGACATTTCTTGCTAAACGGCCTTTAGCAGATCCATCAGCTTCAAAGGCCTTAAGAAACAGAAACAGGGAGAAATAATTGCCAAGCAAGCAAGGGCAAACTAGGTCCAGAGATGACACTATCATATTTTGCCAGCAGAAGCAGGATGGATCTGTAGGCCAAGCAAACAGCAGCCCACAGATGTGGAAGGCAGGGACTATATCTATTACTTAAGCACTCCACGGGATCTCCCAGGATGCTGCCCACCTTGGAGGTATCGGTTTCTCTGCAGCAGCAGTCCTTAAGCACAAAAGCATTCCCAGTTCAGGGCTCTATCCTTGCAGTGCTATCACACTGCAGCACTATCATTGCGTACCATAAGTAAAACCATTTATGCACACGTGTCAGAACCCTTCTGTATAGAAAATTGGTCATATTTGTGATTTATTGTCACTGATCTTTAAAATACTTTACAGTCTGCCCTCACTGTACACATTTGCTCATAACACTTTTCTAAACCAACCAGAAAACACACTAATGAAGACAATAATTGCATTGAGTTTTCTTTCACTCTATAATGATTCTTCCTCTTCCCAGGTTTTACATTTTTAAGCTGTTTCTGTCAAGTACCTTCAAACACTACCATGCCTTTGCAAGACACAGCATATTTTGTCAATACCAAACAAATGAGACCATAATAATTTTTCAGAGAATACTCAGAAGAAAAGTAACTGTAAATAAAATACGCATAACTTATCAAAATTATATATATCTCTTTTTGTATTCCACTGAATGCTTGTAGGTATAATGTGTTTTTAAAAGATTTAATATGTCATGCAATCTGCAATTTATACCTATATAAACATAAGAATCCATATAACTACTGCAAGATAACCTGTAGTGATTCTGAGAATTAAAATACATTAAAATATAGTCATAAATGAATATGGAGTTTGTTCACTTGGCACCAATATTTATGCAAATACAAAATAGTTTAGACCTGAAGCTTGATCGTGCTCCACTGAAGTGCTTACTTCCAAGTTTCCAATAAACTCACTGAAGCTTTTATAAGTGCAGCAAAATGCATACTCTCTTTTTAAGCAACAAAATAGCAGAAGTGTCCTTTTCCTTGGTTCCCCTTCCAAAAGTGGAATTTGAGGCACATTCACCTTGAAAGAACATAGCACAAATTCTTAAAAGCAGAGCCAATAAAATACACTCACTGCTTTATCATGTTTCTCACACAATCAACTGCAGCAGGTGAAACACAGAACCCTGAACTTGTTTTTTAGCAAGAAAATGAGAGGCAAAAGGAATGAATTTGCAGCACTAAGGAGCCTCATATGGAACACTCAGATCCTGACCTAAGCTCTTCCAGAAAAAAAAAAAAAAAAAAATCTAAAAATTGCACTTCAAATATTGGATTCTATTAGTTTTTCCATTTCTGTTGCTAATCATGATTCAGTACACTGCTTCCTTTTACAGCAATTTTATTTTTCATTCACACTTAGAATTACTGATTTAGCTCCTCACTGTAAATAAAGCATTTTAAAAACACTTTTTTTTTTCCCCCTGTTTTTTAAATCCATTAAGACAACTTCCTTCATAAGCTCACTTCCTTTTGCCATATGAAGATCATCAGGACATACTACACGTGTCCATAGGGACAGCAAAGCTAATGAATATGTATGGTTTATGTCACAACAGAGCACTCGCCTTGTTCTGCAGTATCGACCTTCTCTTATGTAAGTAAATAACAGGTGAGCACTTGTGCACGAGGATAAATGGGGTTAAAACTGTCATGAAGGGACATACTTTACCTAAATAAAGTGGGTGCACACTACGTAGATATTAAGTGATGCTGAATTATTTCTTATATCATGCTGTTCCAAAATGTTAGAAAATAATCTTGCTCTAAACATAAGACCAAATTACAAAGAAAATTATTTAAACTGCATTTCCCTCCAATTAACAGCAGCAGCACTCTGTTCAGATTTCACTACATTATATATTTTAATATATTTTTCAGTCATCATACTTAAAAAAAATGAATTTATGTATGTATGCATGCATATGCTTCATAGCTTTATATACAGCAAGAGAAGGCTAATTCCAGAGATTTATCTAACCAGCCCTATCCACCTTACAAATATGAAGGCAAAGATCAATTTCAGGAAGTTTCAAATAACTGTAGTCAGGTTTGACCTACTACACTCAACTAACAAAAGTGAAAAAGCAAATTCATATGGGCCAATAACACACTGCTCCAGCCTGTAACCAGAATGCTGCCCTGCTTTTAAAGTGCTCATTCCAAAACCTACCAGCATAGGAGAGGTATGAACAGTTGTTTTACTAAGATTAGAGTACCTCTGCTAATTAGCTAAATGAGAACAAATACTGATTAAAAGTATATATAGAAGTAATCTGATACTCAAGGAAAAAAAATCCTTCTTAAGATGACTCCACAGTGTACAAAGCTTTTGCAAAATTTGTTTATGTTATTTATGCATTTTGCTTTTTGGCAATCTGCACATTAATTTTTAATGAAATAGTAAAGAGATGTTGTGTCTCACACTTCGATAAAAATATTCTATAGCCAGGACTGGTTGACACAGTGCATTAATTCAGTGTCCTTCACTCCTGGGACCTGCGTATAATTTAGTCCAGCCTGAAGAAAATAACTTTGATCTGAAGGCTGTGGAAAAAGCTACATATGAAATGAGTTTTGGTGGGTTTAGTGTTTTTTCTTATATACAAGACGACACATGAAGATAAACTGCTTTAGAATACTCCTGACATGGCCCAGGATTAAGAGCAAGGAGCTCTCAGCAGAGCTCATCCACTCTCTCCCTTTTTCCGTCGTACCAGACACACACCACACACATTTCTCTTTACTATAATCATCAGCTCAGCTAGTGCTGGCATACGCTGTCTTTCCGAAGAGAGTATCCCACGTAAAAAGACTATATTATCAATCCGTATACTTAGTCTTTCCATTAAAAAAACTCAAACAAACAACATTAACATTTCAGCACGAGAGATGACATAAGAAGGGATGATGCTATCATAGGGAACCTGAGATTTCCTCCCCAAGGTAGGGAATACCTTAGCTAAGTCATCAGAACTACACTAATCGCACTCTTCGGGAAAACAGAGCTCCAGCATGGCTCCTTCCCGGGCTTGGTTGTCTAGCAGCTGATCCTTCATTTCCTTTCCTTTCCTTCCTGCTCCCCCCAAAGAAGAGAAACAAGATTAAAAGCAGAAGGACAACCAAAGAACTGACATCCTAGAAACATGACGCTGAGCTAAATCTTTTCCCCACTAAAACCTTTCAATTACTGTGTCCCACAAATTCCAAACATTCTTTCTGGCTCATTCAATAAAATGTATCTGAATTAACTACTGAAAAATGGAAGATAGCCAGTTTTTTACATGCTCTTGGTTTGGGACTTACTGCATTGTTTCCTGAGCGCTTGAAAAGAGCTATATAGATTGTTCAGTTAGCTTGACAAATTAACCAGGGGACGGGAGGAGGAGGAACAGAGAATTTTCTATAGACAAATATAGAAAACTCTCTGTCTCTATATGCATGTACATTTATATATTTTACACACATACGCACTAGAGAGAATGATTTAACTGAGAAAGTTAACTCTGTGTATGCTGATATTTTTGCCATATTCCAGAAGAGAGTGGGAAGGAAAAGAAACTAACTCCTCATGCTATATGTTGGTTCTCCTTTCTCAAAAAGAGTAAAGCTCATCCTGCACCAGGAAAAGTTGAGCCATGTCCTAAAACACAGAGTATGTAATTGAGAGAGTGCACAAGCAGTTTAAGGGGCAGAAAAGAAAAACATGCTTGCTTTAAAAACAGAAAGAAATGATAGAGCCTGGCTGATAAAATGTCACGTCTTTGCAGCTATCACACAAATTCAGTCTTTTCTGTAAAAAGAGCCTCCAAGAGGCAACAAAAATCTAAATCATGTGATGATTGTATCAATAACTATCGGAGCACTGTTGATAGATTAAGTAACAATAAACTGCGTTATTTTTCCTGTAATTTTGTCCATAGTGTTATTGCATACATAGTCAGCTAATGATGAAATAGTTTTAAAATTTGCTTCGGGGTACAGAAGTCAAGCTCCACTGATTAGCATCTCAAAGCACACTACAGGCACACATTTGTATAGCTGAATAATAGCACTTGCGGTTGTATGATGTTCTTAAAAAGAAAAAAAACCAACCCACTATTTTACTTGATGTTTGATGATGCACACTGATGAAAGTCCTTTCTCTCTCAAAATATACAGTATATCACAGCTAACTGGAAGAATTTCAAAGACAAAGTAAAAAGGTAACTTCACAAAAAGAGCCAAAAAGGGGTTTGGTGTCAATATGAGATGCCGAGGTTCATGGGCTTGAATCTGCTGTCACTTCTCTGGTTTGAAGTCACAAGAACCACTGATGTTTACAATTTATTGTGAAAGAGATAAATGTGCCTCACTTTTTACTGTATGATTTTCCTTTTAGGCAACAATTAGTCAGCAGTTAATTAAACAAACTCTATTTTGTTCACCAGCATTTGAGTTTTGGGCCACGTTTCATAACAACTCATAATAGAAAACATTTCATTAAAATCTGGACAGAGTGTTCTGGTATTTGCTGCATTAGCTCAGTTTCTGCATTATTTTCTATGTCTAATAGGGTGGCTTGCAAACTTTATTGAATGTGAACCTTCCTAAAATTTGCTGTAAACTGCCTGCACAGAAGTCTGATTTCAGCCACATTGAGACCTAGTCCAACACACCACCTTCAGTAGCACTGTAACTTCCATGTGTGCCTGCTTCTGTAATTTCTCAGGCATAATTTATTACAAGGTTTTAATTATAAAACTATCCAATTCTGTGTTAAATAATATTATAAAAGTGCATCCACATGAATTTAGTATTAAAAATTCTATACACTATCAACAGGAACATTACGATTTTACTACATATTGAATAACGATCAGCTTAAATTCTTTTCATCCAGAATGTGTAATTAAGATGAAGGAATGACTCCAAAGAAAGCTTAACATTAATACACTTAAACACATTTAGCATCAAAAATTAAGTTCATCAACTAACAAATATTCAGTGAAGTATTTGATACCAGTAGTATAAATTTACTAAGCTTCATTTTTACTTTGGAAAAATTTTTTAGAAGTTAAAAAAGCCCCACAGGTTGAAATCACGAAGTACTGTGAAAGCTGTGAAAATTTTTGTGATTGCAAGTAAAAGATTTACAGATAACAACTGAAAGGTGCATAATCAGAGGAATGCATAACCTCTGCAAAGCAGGTAGGAATGAATCATTTTAATTTTCTCTCATCTTATGGCTTTATATTCTTATGCAAGGGAAGCAGAGGAAACCTAAATATGACCCTATTTAGATATATTAACTGGAAAGCCTTTGTAGAATTTTTAAGCAAACAGGATTGTGCTTCCAACGCTGCCCATCTACTTTTCCAAGGTGTTAAATTGGACGGCTACTCGGACAGCTCTCTATTCATTACTGAACTGTGGAAAGGAAACACAGAGGTGGCATTTTCCTTTTAAACCATCTAATGCATTGTAGCCAGATTCCAAAACATCAAGGAGAGATTTTTTTTTTTTTTTAGCTAGACAAGCTGTCGTAATTGAAATGAAGTCTAATCAGACTCATTACTGTTTTCAGCAATTTGCACCACCAAAGATGCTTATTAGGTAACAGTGTTTAATAAACCGCTCTTTAGAAAACTACCAGTAATGAGCTCTTAACAGCCAATCTTTAGCGTGAATGTAATGTGAAAAGTGTTCCTAGCGCTGAATAGATTTTCACATTTAGTAGTGTCATAATTAAGCTCAAGGAATTGGTAGCTGTGATGATAGATTTACTGCAATATAGACTTTTTGTTCCCCTAAAAGTATATTTCAAAATGCTTGGGGTTCAATAAGATTTGCAGAAAAAAAATTAAAACTACTTAAAATACTGTGCTAGACTGAATTAGCTCTGTAAATGGTACTTAATCACAGACTATATGGGGAATGTATAGACTACTGTAAATCAGGTATCATGTACGGAGCATGCATAAAGTTAATTCCGCCTGGCTTTGTTTGACTGCTCTTCCCTCACTTAACAATTTCTAGTCATTAATATACAAGTACTAAATATTGTTGTCACCAGCTGAATGATAATGAACAAAAATGGCCAATGAAAAGAGATACTTGAAGAAACACTTGTCAGTTCTCCTTCCACAGTCACAGCTGAAAATGCTTGAGAAAAAAATACAGCAAATTGGTTGGTTTCAAAATAAAACTATGGATGTATAATATACATTTATGCATACACATATACATATACAACTAATGCTATTTTCCTACATATATCACATATCATCAACTCCTAGTAGCTACTTAGCACCAAAAACCCCAAGTTCCTAATGCAAAGAACACCACAGCTCTGAAAATGTAATGCTGTGACATATATTATTCATAAAACACAGCCATCAGCAAGAGACAAGTTTTCATCAATAGAAAGTTCAATTTAACTAGACATACACCTTGCTGCACTAGTCATATCAATACTACTACCTAACAAATGCTGAAAGAGGCAAAAAATAAAATAAATTGCATGTATAAGCTTTAGCTAATTAAATATCCAGAGTGAATCTTGAGGAATAGCTACTGTTCTCTCACCAGATTGATTTAAGCCTTACGTAATATTTAAAGTTATCAATAAGAAATGACCAAGACTACTTTTTTGCCTCCCACTAGGATAAATACATAGAGATGCAAATGTTGTTTTGCTTGCTAGAGATTCTGCTAGAGGTTTGTCGGCGGCCAAGACTTTGGGAAAAAGCGCATAAAGATGAGTAATCAATAATGAAATACCAACAAAATGATGAAGACTAATTCTTTTGAACCGAGATTTTTATATCAAAATTTCATGTTAAGATGTTAAGAAGAGTTCTTTTACTGAATGCATGCTCTCATTACATCTTTCATATACACTAGCCCTCAAACTTCAGTAATCCTAAATACAGCCTCTGAGCTGCTGTATCTATTTGCAGTTTTCTGAATCAATAGGACTATGAGAACTGAGAGTGCCAAACTAATGCCATTTTCATTTGATTTTGTGGTATGTGCTTCTTTGCACTACAAAGTGGAAAAAAGAAAAACAAAAAACAACCAACCAGCCATCCCCACACCCAGAACTCATTCCCAGATGCATTTTCTGTAGCTTTCAGATCAGAATATCTTCTAATTTCTTACATTTGAACTGAATTTATACTCAGATCCAGCAGTTTTAGTGGTGCTGCTGCTCACCCTATCACGTAATCCAGACTCTGCACCTTTAAGTCACATACTTAGCTTCTGCTCTTTGTAAAATAACATAACATAAAAAACCACAAAATAAAATAACAGAGACTCCACAGCTGCTTTGGACTGCCTCCTCTTGTACTTCTGAATAATGCATTAAAGTTCACATCATTTGTGAGTGACAACCCGATGGTCTAAGATGCATAATATGCATTTTGTACTGTTGATTTTACTATGCGCAGATGCTTTGAAGCATCAATTGCTCGTCAGTAGATCCTTCAATATCATATATTATGATATTTTTAGTGGTTTAAAACTGAGGTTGACAGAAATGTAGCATCCACAGGAGGTATCAAAGCCATCATAAACCTATGGTTACCTTCCTTTCTTATTTCTAGCATAATATTAAAGCAGGGGGGGACCTTCACTGTATTCTTTCTGTATTCTAGAACTACCACCAAAAAAAAAAAAAAAAATCACTTTTTAGCCTCAGATCCATTTGTATTTGATCAAGCCTACAGAGCACCAGCCTGCTCACCTAAGATGCTGATCCCAAGCAATGACTGACTTTCAATAGAAATTGAGACTCTTCCTTCTGATGTTTCTAGGCCTGCTTAGTCTGAACACAAAAGCCTTCTTTATCAGATTCTTCTAGGAGTTTCTTCCGTTAAAGAACGAGGACCTATCAAATTTTACACTACTTACAGGCTGCTGCCCTGAGATGGAGTGTCATATATACAGGAGTACAGACTAGTATAAGAAATTGCAAAAGCAGGAAATTAAAGGGTAGGTTAAATTCAAGGCAGAATTTGCCCTAAAGCACTGTGAATCAGTGAGAGGGAGCAATAGCATCCTCAAAAAAAGGGACAGCAAGAATCACCTTAAGACCCATGTTGAACCTAAGGTGTTGTCATCAGCCAACGCCTCCGTGGTGTCAGAGAGAGAGGACTCTTCACAGGGACATGGCCAAGTAGGAGACAGCTCTAGTGGGAATGTTTACTGTTATTAAAATCTAAGGTGAGCCTTGGCGTGGCTTGTCTCAAGACAACTCCACCAAAAGGCAGCATAAATATCAGAAACTGGAGTCCATTTGAAATCTATTGCACCTTCTACAGCAGCATAGACATTATTTTCTTCTCCATCAGTGAAATCCCAACATTATAGCCCAGCTTCTCCCAGTCAGGACCCAGCACCAATCACAGTTTGCCCTTCAGCAAAAAGTACCATATATAATCCAGAGGGTGCCTTTGGGTACAGAACACCTCAGATTTCTGTTCTCTTGTTTATGGCAATTTAGTTTGAGTTTGGTTTTGTTGGGGTTTTTTTGAGCAGAGAGCAGCTTGGATGAAATAAAATTATTTCCCTTGGTGTTTTGCATCGTTTGCTTGTTGGCTCTTCTAAAAAAACAAAACCTCCCCCAAAACAAAAATAAACTTAATTGTTCCAAACAGAAACAACCACTTGCCCAAACAATCGCAGACAAACTAGCTCTATGGACTGCTGAGGTTACTGTTCTATTATCACACATTTACAAAAGCTACATAATAGACGAGTTGCAGCAGATGAGAACATTTGTCCAACATAACTGGAATCCTTTGTGTTATGGCAGACAATATTTCCTGCATTTTAGATTGGTTTAAACATGCAGACTTGCCTGCTTACAGTTGGTCTTTCTTTAAAGGTAGAGCAGCCTAGTACAGAACTTCCCTGACTGACATTGCTTATGGAAGTATCTTCTTATAAAATGAAGGAGGCAAAAGGAACACCACCAGGTCCTAAATAATACAGTTGTGGTTTCTTCTGGGGGATGGGGTTTAATAAAGAAAATGCATGTGTGAGTGAGGAAAACATTCACGGGCTTTGGAGGGACTGGGGGGAGCAGAGCAGATTCTAGGAGTCTTTGATTTTTATTTTATTTTTCATAGTCTATTTTCTGCTTTTCCACTACAGAGCTTTCTATTTATTTTAGCATAACTCTGTATCTTTGTCATTAAACAATCAAGTTCTAATAAAAAAACATAATGCAAACAGCCAGTTGTGTAATGAAAAACAACTCAGTGTTGAAGGCGGGGTTCCTGCCTGATCTCAGCAGCAGATTAGCTTATGCCCTGCAGCATGAGATGGGAAATATGTTCCTCGCTATTACAGTTTTGATTCTGTATTTGTATTTTATATGGTTTTGTAAAGAGACACAATATAAAGCTTTGGTTCAGAAAATCTTTCTCTCTCTCTCTCTGTATGTATATATGACTGCATACATATATTTATTTCTCCTCCCAGAGCAGGGATGATGTTTGTCTTTAGCTATGGTACAGCATCTAGCTTGGAATCTAGCAGACAGAAAAAGACAAAATCAGAAAAAAAATGTTTTGAACTACTTCAATTCAGACTATACCAACTACAATTCCAAACACAAGTCCTTTTGAGAAATTCTAAGTGACCTTTTTTTTCAGCATCTATCCCACTGCACTGCACTGTACTGCAAGATTATTTCTGCCTAGAGAATGACACAGTTTTATTCATAAAAAGATAAAAAACTATTCAGTTAATTGCTTTTTATACTTAATAAACTTTAACAGTTTATTCACTGGCAGCAAATCAGGAGATCTTTGACAGACACAGATCTTTCAGATGAATCCTCCTCCTGTATTCAACATACATGATTTCCTTCTCCCTTTCCTCTCTCCATCCCCCCACCCCATTCTTCACATGCATTTTTGCAATGTCCTCTATCTCAAACTTAAAGCTATGCCAAATCAAGACCAGCAGTGCTAAAGGGTGGTAAGAAAACAGGACAGCAAAGGTTTTTGAAGTTAACAAAGAAGCATCCTGTTCCTACCACCTATCATGCATGTTTGCCAGTTCCTTCATGAACTGAAGGCCAGGTTGGGTGATTGATTGCTGCTCACTTTAGAAATTTAACTCTGCTGATACAGCACAGCCCTTCAACACGGCTTGTGAAATTTGTGTGGAGAGAACCTCTCTCAGTCTATGTCAGCCCACTCGCTGAGGCCAGGTGAATACCTAACCCACTATACCAGCATATAAGGTTAGCTGCTCTGAAGATATATCTAGTATTGAGAATAAATAGTAGGCAGTAGGAACAAGCAAATCACATTTATGAGGGCTTTAGCAACTTTGGTCCACAAAAACCAGGAAAATGAGGCAGAATCTTTATACTCAATTACTTGCTAACTACTTACTATGATTAAGGAAGGCTTAAGTTTGCTCATGGCCTTAAAGCTTTTGTTAGTTTTCTGGATTTTAACTTCACATTATTTTCATTAGGCACATAATTATATAGGTATGTTATGACACAAAGATCTTGTGCCACCTTTTCAAGAATACATCCAAACCATTTTAAGTAAATATTTTATACTTGATTTAATGAAAAATGCCTTAAGGTGTATCCATGTCTTGTTAATTCTATGTACTAAATGGAGAGTTTTCTATGACTGAACTAAAAGGTATTTCATAACAAATGGTTAGAAGGCACGGGCTGATATTTAAAAGGTAAGGTTGCACCAAGGTAGCTTTGATGGGCCATTTTGTATTGAGGATAACCAGAAATGACATTTTGTAAAAAGGTCTGGATTGCTAAAGAGGAGGAGTGCCCTAAATGCATCAATGAAAACTGCTACTGAGCATGACTGCTTTTTTAACATTCTGACTATTTTCCAAAGGAAAGACAGTCATGCTACAAATGTTTTTTCAATAAATCTCTGGTGAGTACTGGGCACTTCCAAGATCAGTTACACAGCATACTCTTAAAATGATTAAACTGTCTCTCACAGCACTTTAAATGATAGACTGCCCAGAAAAAGCACTAGTGCCCCACAAATTAGGAATCGTAGCAGTAGCTGATAAGCTAGAATGAGCTCTGGGCCGTTTTAGGACACACCTCAGCCTCATTACCGGGCTGTCCCTCTTGGAAAAATTCTTCCCCTTGTGTAAGGTCATTCAACTAGATTAAAATATTTCACTGTAATGTTACCTCTTTTTAACACCTCACATATTGGGTATAGAAGTGCTGGTTATAGGATGAACAATGAGCTTACTTTTATATGCACTGCATAAAGATACCACCTGTGTGATTTAGCTGAAAAAGAAAATTTAATCTATATTTCTGGGATAGCTCTATCTAAGGCCACAACTTGCTATGACAGAGAATTTAA
Source organism: Psittacus erithacus (assembly GCA_009867235.2). Classification (NCBI taxonomy): domain Eukaryota; kingdom Metazoa; phylum Chordata; class Aves; order Psittaciformes; family Psittacidae; genus Psittacus; species Psittacus erithacus. The sequence goes on along the minus strand of WYDI02003012.1, from coordinate 55,339 downwards.
ACTGTTTGACCAGTTCCCCTGCTCTCTTCTTCAAGTTGTTATTAATGTCTATTATTTAGGCCTCTGTGTTGCTAACTTGCATGTGGATATCTCAGTAGTCATATGAATAAAGATGCATAATTAGATAGTGGCATAATTTGTAGCCTCCAACTCTTTCTCCCACTTCCCTTTCCTGATGTTCCTTGAAGAGACTGTGATTTATGTTGGTGGGAGATCGTGCCACCGTTACTCAAAGAAATACACTTTGTGTTGAGATTTCTTTGAAATTAGTGACAAAAATTAAACCTCCCAGCAGTCACCAAAGGTGAGGATTTTCTGTGCCAACTTCTCCACTACCCACATGTAGGGGGGGTATGACTGTGTTGCTGGTATAGGAATTTGGGCAGGTGACCAAATGGTTAACTACGCTTATCTTTTCCAAACTGGCAGAGACTTCCTTAGGTTCTCAGAACTTCTTTTACAGAATGCCTGTTTGACAATTTCTAAACGTGCTCCAATGTGTTCACCAAGTTCATGTCTATTAACAGGAAATGAAACTGAAATAAAGAGGTGCTCTTCATGCTGACTGCAGGCATTTCAGATTTTATGGCAGCCCGTGTCTTCCCAGTGCCTTTCACATGGAAGAGACAATGTGTGTGAAGAAAAACAAAATTGCAGGTTCAGTAATGTCAAAATCTTTGTGCCAAAGTAGAGATGTCAACAACAGCAGAATAAGTGACAAGTGTTAAATTACCCAAAGAAGTAAATTCTGTAATTATTTACCTCTCTGGCACATGATCCTTAACAACCTCCAGACCTAAAAGGAACAGCAGAAACCATACACATTTTGAAATTCAGCGTTTCTGCTTATTTTTGAGAAGTGACTTTTTGTCCCTTTCTTTTTTTTTTTTTTTTTTTTTTTAAATACAACTAAGCGCCACCAACAGCATGTCAAATAAAACGTCAGCAGAAAGCCCCATAGCTGAATATGCTGGGAGCTCAGTCATCTGCAAATGGACAACTTTAATTCGATTCCTGGTACCTCTGGCCACGCTGAGAATTCTTCTATCTCTTCACACCAGGGGTTTGCTCTTTTAAGCACTGCTCCCTGAAGGGAAGGAAAAACTAGAGAAAGAGGATTTCCAATGACCCTGCACAGATGAATGAATGTGTCAATGGTGAATATTGGTTCAGCTTTGAAATAGGGAATCCTGCAGTGGTTTCTCTGCTTCATCCCTACTAGTGAGTTCCACTGCGGACTTCAATGTGTAGGAGGCCTTTAGAGGATAGATAATAAAGGAAAGAAAAAAAAAAAAAAAAAAAGGAGGAGTGGGAGAAAAAATAAATCACTAAAATGGTTTAACAATAATAGAAAGGCCGCTCTCTAACTATAACCTTTAAATTATTTCTTTGATAAATTTCTCAGAGATGTGCATCTCTTTGGCCTTGCTGGATTCAGAAGTTGCTTAAAAAAGGCTTAAATAAATAAGAGGTCCTTACCAGAGAGCCAATATTAAAGGTCAGTGTGCCTTTTCAGCACATATTTAATTTTGATGCATTTCCATTTGTTCACTTGTTTGTTTCTGGTGTAAAGATGATGTAAAAACAGTTGTGAAATTGTTAAAGCACCCGCTGTTTCAGTGTGAACTTATTCTTTCATATATGATGGATTGCACAGCAAAAATTGTGACATGCACAAACCAAATATGGAAAGACAAGAAGCCCCTTCTCACCTGCATAACCCTCCTATAACTCAGGTAAACACAAAAACGTTTGTCTAAACAGGGTCAAATACACATTCACTTCTACAAGCCTTTTAGGTCATTGTCATTCATCTACCTATCAATCAATCTTACCACAACACAATATAATTTTCTAATCATGCCAATATTCATGCATTTATCTCTTTTAAAATCCAAAGAACATATATTTCAATAAGACAAAACTAATTTTTTAAACATAATGTAGAATAACACTTCTCTAAGGCCATTTCTTTTATGAGGTTTAGTTCCTTAAAACTGCCATATAGTTTAATCTCTATCGGAAAATTTACATAAAAGAATAACAGAAGATTCCAGTAAAGAAGGCTGAATTGTTAAATTCCCATTAAGTGCTGCTTTTGCTTCACTTATGTCTAAGGGACACAAAAGTCTAAAGGTCTAAATAAAAGTAGTTTAATTTGCTGCTAAGAATAAAACCAATACATTCAAAGTGAAATGTACTATTTTTTAACATGCTAAGAGAAACAGAAGAGCAAGTGCATCTTTTTTCTTTCACATGTGACAACTTCAGCATGTGATAACTTTAGTAGGAAAACAAAAACCAAAGCAACCTCCTCCCTCAGCAACTCCACACAGGTTTCTATACCCTTGAAACTGAGGTTGGCAAGTTAACTGCTTTTTATAGCAGAATGCACACTCTTTAAATATAATAATTTATGCAAATTAAAGGTTCACATTATATAATTGCTAACAAAATATTTACATATCTCTCCAATTTAATGTTGCTGAGAATTTGGAAAAAAAAAAAAAGAAAGGATATTTAATGGGACACATACCAGACAATTTCAGTCATTAATATAATAGGCAGATACTGAATATTTTTGGATACTTGGTGGTATTAGCTATACATTTAATAGATATTGGCAGATATGATCCTGTTTCCACTAAGAAAGAATCTGGGTAATTGGATTTATATAGTATATAGCGTTTCTTAAGGACTCTGCCAGGGATTTGTCTCTTCTTAAATAGTGGCTATGTTCTTTTCAGACTATTTTTAAATACCGAGCAACATCCTCATGAAGAGCTGTGCTGATTTCTAGTTATGTAAAAATTAATTTGTTTAAACAAGCTACAAGAAGGACAAGAAGTTGAACTGGAAAAGTCCATCACATTGAGAAAATGATTATTACTCACAAGAAATGTTTTCAATGTCAGACTTGCAGCCAAAAACTAACTATACTTAGAGAACTCTATGTGTCTGCCTCTCCTGCCTGATGGGTTTTTCAGAGTCCTATAAAACAACACCAAAATGAACTTTAAATATAGTGTTGACTTGCTTTTTAATTTCATTTGCTTTAACCACAACCAAAGAAATTTCCAGGAATAAGGCTTAAATAAACAGTTACCTTTTATAAACATGTATTTTCTTTTACATGGTATTTGCATCGGGAAAGGAGATTCCTGACAAGTTGCTCTGCCTCTGGTCTCAGGATTTTCAAATAAGAAAGGATATTAGTTCATTTGGCCCAATTTCAGCAACATGGTAATAAACATTTCGCTTTTAAAACACATTTGTGAACTTGTAATTATAAAAAAGGGGGCTTAATTTTTTTAGATTGTCATAATGCATGAAATCCTTTCGTTTTAGTATTCACGAGCATTATCAAGTAAATTCTGTTGAAAAAAAAAGGAACAAAATTTTGGCATAATTTGGGGATGATAACAGTACAGATGAGAACTGCTCCCATAACTTTCTTCTGAACAGTGATATATGCAAAATAATCCAAAATGGGTTGCTTTCCAGTCCCTTTACAGAATACTTGACATCCACTGCTCAAGTGTTTCAAACCTTCACTCGCTGACTGTAATAGTGCACAGATGGAACAATATTTATTCTGTCAGTGGAAACTAATTAGGATGACACTAACTCTGAACACTAAACCAGAAGGAAAAAAAAGAAAACAAATTCACACTTTACACAGTGTGGCACATGATCTGTGAGTTTACAAATAAAAGCTATAAATTTTAATATTTCTGTTACATGGGAGGTGTGACCATCTTTGCTGTTGTTGCCGCACACAGTAGCCAGAGATGGGCCAGCAGAGTCATATCTGGATATGCGTACAAACACTACCCTTCTCTACTGTTAATTCACTTCACATCAGAAACTGTATCTCAACAACTTTCACTCTGCAAGAAGAGCAAGTCAGACTTGCAAATTATTTCACATTACTCTTCAGTCAGCCACACTGCCCCTGTCACCCAGAGGTCACCTCCCTCAGACTGCATTGCTTCAGGTCCTAGCTGTGCCAATCCCACAAACTGGGAAGAACCAAATTCAAGGAGGTGGCTAGCCCCACCATTTCTGCTTCTCTCCCTTAACTCCAGCTGCAGGCATTACGAGGCTGGATGCCCTTAAAAATAAAGATCCCATCTGATAAATCATCAGGTCCTACATATGCGTAACCTCCATCCAAGGCTGCTCACAGCTGCTGAAGACTCAAAATCAGGCATGTCACCTCAACACACAAACTAGTGATTTTCAAAACCTCACCAGGGATCTTTTGGTGCCTGAATACTCTTAAAAGTCTTCTTGACTTCTAATTTTCATGAGCTTGAATAAATTAGTTCACCAGTGCTTAATGCTCTGAAGACCTACATGATACAGCTAAAATTCACAAGATTTAAAACACAGTGTAGAGCATGGTAGCTTGCTATTAAGCTCAGCTATCGGTCCAGTTGTCTTTCAGTACTATTCCCTTTAAACAGGAGGATGTCAGGAGAGAATCAGCTTTGATGTGCATATGCACTTGTGCAGACACAGCGCATTAACATCTTAATTATAACTAAACTTTGTAGGGAAAAAAGAAAGAAGTATATAATTTAAGCAATGTTGACTTTTGTAATTTGGAACAGCAAATTAACTGAAATCCCAAAATCAGAGAAAAAAGGACTATCAACTGTTCACAATTAAGCAAATGTTAACATTCTAGAAGTAATGCATCATAAAAAAGTTAAAGTTATCCCATTAATTATTGTTCTGCTAATATAAGATAAACAGGGAAGGAACAGAACTGCCCAAGAAGGTGAAATCTCGAAGATTTCTTGTCTGTGCAGTGGCACAATCCCCTAGAAGCGCTTAAAAAAGTACATTTGGAAGTGATACTTTCTGTGTTGCTACTGTTCTTCACTTAGCATCTCTCAGCAACCAGGAACATGCTGGTGAAGAATTTCATTTTGAGTCCATCCATATTACACTAAAAGTAATGATAATGAATATACTTTTCATGAACCAGATGGAATAGTTAAACACTTCTTTAACAGTTCCACTTATAGCCGCTAGTCTAATAAAGGATATTATCTACGCCTACAAATCTGGCTTTTCTCAGACCAATGCGACTAATTCTGAACCTTAACTATTTAATTATTTTAATCTGAAAGTATATTTTAAAGCACCTTCTAAACTAAGATACTAAATGTGCTCCATAAGCTTTGTTCATTTATTGATATTCACATCAAACCTCAAAGGCTACTAACCTGCTATCTTGCATGTTAACATAATCATTTATTGGTTTTTTTGCAGACTTAATTCAAACACAAAGCACAACATAATGAGTAAAACTGCAAAAAAAGATGAAGTGAATCTTACTTTTAACTGATGATAATATCTTCAGCGGATGCCAGATAGCCTCTCTATTGAAATCATACACAATGAAACTGGAAGTTACTCAAGTGTATTATAGCCAACTGTCAGATTTAAAAACAGTCACAACATATATTAGTGGCATTCAGCCAATCTCTTAAGGAACACAATGACCCGAACTTTATTCTGAAAACTCAATTTGAAAGCAAATCTATTCCCTAAAGTAATTTTCAGCACTGCTTAAAAAGCTTGGAAAAATCAGATTAGAGTAAACCAGGTTATGTAGATGTTATGAGAATGTAGCTTCTAAAAATAACTTTATGGATCAATTCAAGTAAAATTCAAACACAGAAATCTCACCTTTCACACAACTCTGCACTTCTATGTTCTATAATTCTGGTCCCAAACTATCAGATTGATACAGTCTATACAGTTAGTATAGTGTTTAGAAAGTCTGCAATGCATGACTCTCCTGCATTGAAGACTTATGCCTTGAGAGGCTTATGTGAACACATTACATCCAGTATCAGACAGAACTGCTGCACTGCATGCTGTATTTTAAAATGACTATGGGTGCTGAAGAAAAAAAATAATACTCTCTCAAAACGCACGCATATGTATTACTATGATCTGTAACAGGGTATTTTTTTATTCAATATTCCCATCAATGTGCTAAACTTCCATGAGAAATAACACAGTATCTTAGAGATGAATGAAAATAAAGAAGATAATGCTAAATAAGGCCAATGAATGAGGTGTGACCATTGAAAGCTTGCCATAATCACAGAAAATGCACCCAGGAAATGCTTAATAGAAACTCCTATGAACTAGCAGGAGTGACACATAATCAATGAAACTCCTATTAAAGCATTATTAAGATGTAACTGTGTTTATTCTAAGTAATATAAAATGTTCCCACTTGCACATAAAAGCCATCCATGCACTACTGAGCCTTTCATAAAAATGATCAGATATAGTCTAGAGGAAAATGTTCACAGATACCTCAGAAAAAGAACCATACAGTAATGCTTCAAGATTGTCCAAAAAATAACTTAGATGCTATTAATATATGACAGCATATATTGAACTTATTCTTTCCAAACAGCATTGACTAGATGTTTCTGTAAAATTGATTCCAAGGGATAGCAGTTTACTACTTTGTATATTCAAATTAAGTTACTGCTTAGCTAAAATATCACATGCAAAGAAGAAAAGGAATTAGTCTCAACATGTGGCTAAATAAGATAACTTGTTCCATGCATAGCAACCCTACAGATTTATCTGTTGATTCATGACATCTGGCTCAGAACTGTAGCATTAGGGGCCATTTATACAGGAAAAGTACTGTGCTTAATTTCACTTTCACCTCACTAGTGAGGAACACTACATTAATTTAAAGCACTGTTTACTTTATTCACACTACAACTGAGTCTGTTGAAAGCTTTTGCAAACATGGAAATTAAGGATTAGTTTTCTTTTCACTCTTATCACACAGCTGTACTGCCAAGAAAAGAACACCACAGATACTCTCAGTTTCAACAAAGTAATTTATGATTTAAATGGAACATATTTATCTGTTTTTGAGTGCCACCTATAGTATCAAAATTATGCCTAATTCCATCAAGTCTGACAATACAAATATTTCACAGTAAATACAATGGAGGGCAAGCACAAATTAAGGAAATCCTGTTGTGGTCAACAAATCTCCTCAAGATCATCATCAGCTTCCCATTGAAAAACATTGACAGTTACTCAGCTTGAAATCAGGGGGAGCATTTGCAAGGTCATTCTCATAGGTAGCGTACAGTGAAGCAAAGATAATAGTTGTGTGTCGTAACCATATGTAATATAATAAAGAATGGTGAAAAAATTCTAATTGTATTTATCTGATCTCTTTCTGCAGTGTTGCTAAGTATATCAGAACATGTAAAACTAGTAGCACAGCAGAAAGGTCCTTAATATAAAATGAATCTTCTCAAATAGAGGAACTCAGAATGAAAAATAAAGTTGCAATTATATATCCATAGACTGTTATTTTAAAATATTCTTTCAGTTTCAACAATTTCCAACCTTTTGGCTTAGGATATTTTCTCTTTGAAAAAGATACCCCTGGTGGAGTCAAAGAATGTAATCATTACTCTAGTTATTTCGTGCTTTTCTGCAAATTTCTTACTAAAAATACTTGTGTTAGTACTATAAGCATCTGAACTTTCTTTGTTAATTAGTTACATGTAAAATATGTCCTTATAAAAATTATTCTCTGCAGTATTTCTTTCTTCACCTGTTCACAAGACATTTTGACATATAACTACATTTTTATTTTGACATGTTTGTTTTATGATATTTGCTCCTTAAATCTCTTTCAAAACTGCAGAGCCTATACACACATCAACGTCTGTTCAAAGTAACAAAAGTGCAATCCAGTGGAATTCAATGAAGTTGTGTTTTGATACTAAAATAATCTTATAAATACAGTTTCACCAAGTATCAGTGTGGAGAAAATCTCAAGAGGCTCAAGCAAAATCTGTGTGGTTCAAAGATGCATCTTAAATTTCTGACTGTTTTCTACTGTAATGTATTCCCCTTTTCCCTCCCTCTCCATGTAAAAGTTGTTCTTTCAGAACAGGCTGGTTTTACACCTAGGGAGGACAGAGAAGAGGACATCCTGAAGATGGAGAGAGGACAGCAGCACTTTTCCTCATTGTAAGGACTGTGTGGTACAAAACGGATGACTTTGGTATGAACCATTTGTAGGGAATAATGTGAGCATGTAGAAAGAACAAAAACTAGGACACTGTTTTAATCAGGGATGCAGAAGTGACATTCCTAGTTCTAAAGAACCACAGTTCTCACACGGAGCCTGGGACAGTGATTCACTTCAGAGAGAGCAAAATGCTTTCCTTCTTCCTCCCCATTTTACACAATTCAGAGCTATTGATTCCAAAGCAGGCTGAAGCCTGGGAAATTTAACAGCTCAGGCATACATCTGCATTCCTGAACCCTTCCCACCTCCCATGATTACTAGCAGCCATTCTTACTAATCAAGAAGAAAACAAATATTTCTCAATTCTTGCCGTGGGGGAAAAACTACTTCCTGCGAGATGTATGGATGGGAACTTATTTGGCAAATATTATTTTTCTCTAGAAATAACTTTCACTAAAAATTAAAGTGGGCCAGATCCCAGTCTTCAGCCTTGAGGACAAGTGGCACAGCATGGAAGTTACTAGCCTGGAGCCCTCACTTGAGTCTAAGTCCTGGCTTCATTTAGTTCACAAGATGTAGCCTGGAAGACTCCAAAGGAACAAATTTTGAAGAATGCCTATGACATTAGGTTACTTAGTAATGACATTGAAATACCTATGCCAACTTCCTATTCATTAGATGTTAATTTTTTCATGCGCAAGACGCATGGTAGGTCAATTTAAATCACAGTGAGATATATTCCAAGTTTTCCAGAAGACTTCACTAGAACTTTTTTATAGTTTAAAACAAATAACGTCCAAAACAGAGAAAGAAAGAAAGATCTACCAAAATGCCAGAGGTTAACCTGCTTTCAGAAAGGCAAATACTGAGTTTTAATTTTGCAATACAGTTTGCATTTACTCTCTATCTCCCTAAACTTCTATTGAGATCTCTCTTCTTTCCTCATTAATGAGTGCACATCTAAACATATATTAGCCGCAAACTAAAAAAGAAAGGAAGACTGCTGGAAGAGGCACGTATTTTCCACATCTGGATTTGATTCAAAGGAAGGGTAAAATCAAGAAAACAGGGCTACAATAATGGCTTAAAGAACAGGGGGGGAAATACGATTGACATCTAGAAGAAAATACTAATTTTTATGCAAATAATCATCAATTATGTGGCATGGTTCATTAATAGACTAATTAGGGAATGGGATCCAATCGGCGAGAAATGCCTTCGAGGTTCGTTGCTCTGACTCCTTGTGGTCTTAAACAAAATGTAGAAGTTTGAAGTGCTGCAGGGTGTAGAATGAACTATTGCAGGAAAGCAAAATACATTGAAACAGCAGTGAGGGGTGGAACAGAGATACCAAAATGTGTGTGTTCTTTAGGAGAAACAAAAATAGATGGAAAGGGGTGTCTGATGATGTTATAGACCATGAAGACACGAAAAGGGATATGTTGGATAAAACATTCTGGACTTGTCAAAGTAATAGACATAGGAAAAAAAAATTACATGTGCTGGATCAGTTATAGAAATTATACACTAAATAGAAATTATACATTAAAACTCCCAGATTATATCTGAACTTGGAGCAAACTGGGGCAATGGCACCAATATTTAATGAGTAAGAAGAGGTGAACTGATCCACACAGTAGTTCTTCTGTTCAAGGTTTAAATATGTGTGTGTGTGCATATATATATATATATGGTTCACAAAAATGGGGTTCAGTTCACAATGGGTTTATCAAACGCAATTACTGCTAAGCTAATTGATTTCTTTCTCTGATTTTAAGCAAAAGAGATTGCTGACTCATCTAACTGCACAACTGCATATATATGACAGGTTACCTTATACATTAACAGCTGGAAAGACAGGAATTAGTAAAAGGACTGTAAATTAGTTAAGGAAACACAGAAAGAGGTATAATGACAGACTGTATTGAAAGGGCATCTACTGAACTGGAGGAAGCTTGACAACAAAGCTCCCCAGAGATCAATTTGCAAAACTCCCTTAAATTCATAAGTGAATATGAATATGAATCAAGAAGCAGGAACACTCAGTGGAAACTCGAAGATTACACAAAATTAGGAGGCACCACCAGTAGAAAGAAAATTCAAAATATCATACAGGTAAAACATCCTGCTTCATGTAATGAACAGAAAATACTAATATGAAGTTTGAGTTAATAGTGCAAAAAAATTACTGCAAGTTGAAACCTAAACATGAAGAAAAGGGAAAGGAAAAACACCTGAAATGCACAGGCTGATTGGAAAATGGATTTTCAACAACTAATTTGATGTAAATATGGGAACAAGTTATGCAGTTGTAAAGTAAATGCAGGCAAATAAATAAATAAGCAGACAATTTTTTCTTTTTTTCCCTAGACAGTATTAGTGTGAACACAGTGAAACCTCACCGGAACAGTAATTCTGATTTTCTTCAGGGAAGATTAATTTAAGCTGGAAGAAGAACAAGGAAGGGCTATAGGGATGATACTGGGAATGAAGAGTGTACATTCATACAGAATAAAAGATGTTTGCTTGTTCTACCCTGCCAAGACTGAATAGGAATATGATTCTTCTGTAAAAATATGATCAGCAAAGCACATACACTGGAGACGAACTATTTAAGTCAAAAAGACAACACTGGCACAAGAACAAATAAGTATAAAACAGCCATAAATAAATTTATGCTGCAAATTAGAAGATTTGTAACTCCCAGGGCAGTAACATTATTGAACAGCCAACCAGAGTCCTGAAGGACAAAAATAATTAGCTCATGTTAAGACGCAGCTTTATCATTTTATATTATAATATATAGTGACAGTAGGGGACTGGACTTCGAGATTCCCTAGGCTGTTTTGTATTTTATATACCCATCTCAGAAAGGTTACAGAGGTACTCTTAGCTTGCAGAAAACTGGTGGGACTAGGCCAGTGATGAGAACATTAAGAGAAAGACAGGAAATATTAACTTGGTGCAGAGCCACACTAAGGAATGAACTATTACGTTCAAACTGGGGCCAGCTCCTCACAGAATGGGCAAAGTCCCTCTCTGTATGTGCATGTCTGCATGTGGGTATATTTCAAAATGATTCTGGATAGGGAAAGGAGGCATAGAAATAGTAATATATTTCTGCTCAGTTCTTCTGCATAACTCACTTCCCTGTCCCCAGTTACCACATTGCAGAGACCAGCATTCCTTCTACTAGCATGGCAAAACCATTCGTTAGATATGTACTGCCTGCTTCATTCCTATTTAAATACTAATGCATTTTTTTATATTTTTTTCTTTATTAATTTTAACTAATAACAACTCACTTGTGCCCTCTGGTATTAGCACCTACACTGTTGTATGGTAAAATTCTGTTGGGCTACATGTAGAGACCTTGAAAATATCCATTTTGTAACATGTGTTGTTCTGTGAGTGGTATTTTTGTTTAGTTTTTTTGGTTGGTTGTTTTGGTTTCTTTTGTTTGTTGTTTATTTGCTTGGAGTTTTTTTCCTCTTTTTTTTTGGTTGGATGGTTTGTTTGGATTGTTTGGGGTTTGGTGATTTTTTTGGTTTGGTTTTGTTTTGGTTTTTTTTAATAGCTATCTTCAGATACTGCTTGGAGATTGTGAAAACTGGTTTTCCTTTCATGAACTTTAAGCATGTGGCAGTGATCAAATGGGTACAGCTGTCCTTTAAGGACATTGGCAATAATTGTCATCATACCTCTGTTGGGCAGCTCAAATTGCTTAAAACTTTGATAATGATTACTTGACTGCATTTAAATGAAGGTCGTTTACCCTTCCATTCCCTACTTATATAGCGTCTTTCATGCAACATGCCTCAAGGCTCTTTCCAAAGAACACTAATCAGTACACAAAATTATATTGAAGCAAATAACCTTGTCACAAATTCCATTACACAGTAAAAGCTAAATAAAAAATAATAGCTTTCCTGTCTATATTTAAAAATATATATCCACTTACTGTCAAGCTTTTCAAGTAAAGAGAATGCCACAGAAGAGCACAAATCCTACTGCGCAGCAAGGAAATGAAAAGCAAACTATTGCTATGACACACTTAACCAATACTCACCCTACCTTACCAATACAATAGGCAATTGCAAAAATCAGTATTTTTTGAATGCTGGCTCATTTTAAACTCAGAAATTTTCAGTCAGAATTTCAAAGGAAGAGCTGAAGCCATGTCCAAGAAGGGCAACCAGCCAGTGGAACAGAAATTACCTTGTCTCGCAATAATAACTGTTTTAAGATTTGATTGAGACAAGATCAACTCTTACTTAAACAAGAACACTAACCATTTTGCTCAGTCTGCAGTTAAAAACAGAAAAAGGATTTCTTCCCATAAAGGTAATTTCTTATCTATGCATACAACCAACCTCCTATAGTAGGTCAGACAAGTGAATGTACTTGCCTTGGTTGCAAGTCCAGACAGGAGAAAAGATGACTGATAATGAAACTCCCATTCCATGGTGGTCTTGTTGGCCTCTCACTGGTAACCCTGACACTGACTATAAGTACAGCAGTCTCCACAAAATCCATCAGGCTCTTTGAGTTGCTACAAATTGACATAAATAAAAACATCAAGAAAAAACTCTCTGGAAATTACCTTTCCTCCTAACCAAACAACTTATTTGATCTACCTTAGTGCAAACTCAGCCCTTCGCATGTTACAAGTCTGGGACCATAACAGAAATTGCAGAAAAACTACGCTTACAAGAACCTAAAATGACGAAAAAAAAAAAATCTTAGTTCACAGATGGATGTAGCTTTGTACTTATAATATTATCTGTGCTGCAGTATATCACACACACACCACAAAAACCCAATGATCTCACTTGCAGATATGTTCTGTGGCAGTTTCTCATCTGAAGAAGCAGAAACAAAATGAAAACAACTGAAACCCTTCGGAGAGAGAAAGCATCTAAAAAATCACAGGACAAGAGCCACCCTATATCCCATATAATTTAACATATTTTTTTTTTGGCTGACAGAAATATAACAGGGAAGGAGAAGGGATGAAAGATTAAATAGAAGGGAGAGCAGTAAAGATGTCTAGAAATAAGAGACAGACTCACTCAAAGCTCTTACCCAAGCATTTGCCTTATTGTTGATTTTAGCTTCTGAAAAAATTAAGAAGTTAAGGTAATAAAACACAAATTAAATAAGAGAAACAGAGCATTTGGAAAACTAATATTAAAATTAGAGAGAAACCAACTGAAATGCAAATAAGTAAACCTCTCACAGCACAACAGTCCACAAAATGCCTGTGCTAAAGTGATGAAACAGTTTTTGTTCAGAGAGTCCTGGCTGCCAACATTTGCAGAGTTTGTCATACACTATGGTGATCTTTTCACATACAAAAACAAACACAATTTTCTTTTGGAAGCTGCAAACCTCTTTTGCAATTCCAACTGAAATGATTTATTGGCCAATTGGCACTTCTTGAATTAATTCTTTTTCAAGTATAACCTAGGAAATTTCATCTCCAATCAGTTATGTCAAATTTGACAGCCTCAGGTGAAATGTCTCCTTTCTTAATTTTCCCAATTCATTAGTTAAAGTCCCATGTCCCCCTCTGAAGAATTTCTCTTCTTCCTTGGTGTGTATTACTTTCAAGAACCTCAAATAAACAATGTCCTCCCTTGGCTATCTCTTCGCTATGCTAAATGCATTTCACTACTGTCACCCCCTTCAGAAACTAGTGCTTATACATCAGTTTTTCTCCATCCTTCTTTTAGTGACAATTCCAGAAGGAACCATCAAAGCTAGAAGCGCCTGATTCCCACTACTTTGTGCTATGACAGTCAAGTATACATGCTTCTCTCCCATCCCCGCCAAAAAATTAATCTTGAAAATTGTACATTGCAAACCGTATCTTAGCTTTTACCTACTGTTCCTCTATATGAGGTGACAATTAAAGGTTAAATTTACCATGTTGCACATCTGTTGATCAAAAAAGCAGTGTGTCTTTTGGTGCTTATGCTGAAGAGAAGATACAGATACCACTCCCAAACTGCTGATCCCTGGCACAGGCTGCCCAGGGAGGCTGCTCAGGGAATCTCCATTCCTGGAGACTGTCAAACCTCAACAGGATAAGGCCCTGACTGACCTGATCTAATTTTGAATTAGCTCTGCTCTGAACAAGAGTTTGAGCTGGATGACCTCCAGAGGTCCCTACCAACCCAACTTGCTCTCAGTAAATAACCTAAGAATTTCTGATCATTCCAGAAACACAGAATAGTACCTCAAATCAGCTGTGTGCTGAATTCCCCATTAGATTTTGTGTTGTGCTATTATTTCCCTTACAGCCTGATAACAGTTGCAAAAAGTACAAAGACCAGACCTCTTCTGCCAGTAATATTACCAGGAGATTTAAGAGATTAGTCAGTCTCTTTTGGACTGTAGCCATTCCTACAAATTGTCAGAACAGAGAAGATGGATGTATCACACTGGAACAGGGAAATGACCTCAAGGGAATATGTAAGACAGTCACCAGTACAGCAGCCATATCACCTGCAATGGAGTAAAACATAGACCTGTCCATTGATTTGGATGATTCCAGAAGGCTAATGGCCAGCAAAACCAAGTAGAGTGTCACCACCTTTGCCATATTATCTTAGTTCTTTCTGGAATACAGGTTTCAGTTGGCTTTCAGAAGGAATTATGTATGTTCCTATTGCTCCCTTCCAATACTGAGGGCAAAAATGGAACCTGTCTTGTCTCAGACAGTCAACACATAAGCTAGAAATATTGTTGTCAATCTAGTGGAGGTTAGAAGTGGCTGACTTTTCACTACTTTGTCTAAATTTTCTCAAGAATATCCTTATTTCTGCAGACTAAATTGGAGAATAATACACTTAATCTTTTTCAAGACCTTCCTGTCCTTTTGCTACTCAGTTACGGCAAATCATCAAAACACTGCAATACTGTTTCCCTGACACAAGGATCAACTCATCGCTTTTGGGGACAGTCCCTGCTCACAGAAGTATAGAGATTATTTTAGCGGAAATGGCAGAGTCCCTTTGGGGTTGGCTTTTACTAGCCTAGTATGCAATACAGAATAAACGTGCTAACAGCTCCAAGTCAAGTGTGGCATGCTTCTATAAAAAGGAAAAAAAATAAGACATAAAACTATCAATGGCAGCACAATAAAAATAAAAAACACACTTGAAAATAAGTATCAAATCAATCAAGCACAAAACCTGAGAGAAAGTACTCAAGGCTACCAAATGCCTAATTCTAGAGATACTGAGCATCACAGACCTGAGTTGGCAAAATAAGTATCTAAATCACTACAAAACCTTGTGTGTTTTCCATAACACAGGTAGGAACATACCTACCTTGAAGTCAAATCAAAATTTCTTGAATTGGTGTTTGACAATCAAGACAGCAGCTTGACAAACTGGTTCTTTTAAAACACTTTTCCTTAGAGAAGATTCACGTTGGTAAAGTCTTTCACAATTACATTTCCTCTGGAAATAACTGAAGGCTAATATTTTCCATTATCATGTTTTAAGAAGCTGATTTTCAAACGTTGTAGAGATACAATTAATGTTCAGAACTCTAGGCTAGGCTGACAGAATGTTATATTGGAAAGTACTTTCAAAACAAGTTAAAAATATACCAAAAACTGAGCAGATTACAGGCTTTCAAAAGCAGGCCAATACTTTTATTTCTTCTACCATGTTTAAAATTTTTGAATATGTCTAGACAAAGAATTCAGTTTTAAAATAAAAAGTCAACTCTTAAATCTTACCCACTTAGGAAGAAAAAAAAAATAAATGTTAATGTGAAGTTTCATGGTTGAAGATGCAGTAATTATTTTGATTATGTGACAATTGCAAGTTTTGAAGTGGGCAGGTTTATTTTTAGCTTGCTGCAAATGTAATACATATTATTGCCTCTGCTACAAAAGCTCAGAGAACCTGACTAAAGATTGCACATAAATCCCATAGTACTGTCTACATTCTTGAATGTCAACTGCCTCTCAGCTGCTATCATATGATATATACTGTCTTAGAGGCAGTCACTACAACACAGCCACTTCTGGAGTAGAGTGACATGTGCTATTAACACATGGCAGATTATGATCCCTGTGCAGAAGAATGCTGTCTGTCTGAAAGTACTACTGGAGAAATACAGGTGATCTCCAGTAAAAGATAAACATGGCATCTTCATGACAGAAAAAAAAAAACCCATGCAATTCAAAACTATACATGTCTAAGACTATAACTACTTACGATCTCACTTATTCAAAAGCTTGTATATCCAGTAACCAAGTAACCTTATCACACTGTCTGGAGAATTGGCTTAAGATATCTCAGTGGGACTTAGAGCATCCAGACATAAACTGGCTGAACTGTTAACCAGAAAGAACCATTCAGTATTGCCCTAGAATTAATTAGTTCCACTTTAACATGGAAAAGGGTTTCAGTGGGAAAAGTGCCAGAATGAGAGCCATCAAAACAGACCTGTGGTAATCACTAGAGAGCAGGAGTATTAATCTATCTGATTAATCTGCTGAGCTGTAATGGCTCCTCAAGGGCAGTGTGATGAGTTGGTAAGTGAATCTGGTGTCATTCTTCTGTCCACTGTTCCAGAAGGATACAGGTCTGTACAAGAAAGCTTGATGGCAACAGCAGTGCTTCCTATTTGCCCTGATAGGAACTGGCTCAAAGCTGCTGGATACTTCTCTAGACCCACTAGATGCAACCTTTGCTAAAAATTTTGCAATGCTTTCACCAAAACAATAGTGTCTTTGGCAACATTAAACAGGGATTTAAGCACTTGAGATGAAGTTAACAATAATACAATACAAAAACTATCATGGAAGACAACCCTGATACAAGAATAAAATATACTCTGGCTATAAGCTCTATCAGAAGCAGCCCCCCAAACAGAAAAGCAGCAGAAATTGTCAAAAAAACAACCAAAGAAGAAAAGTTACAGAGTAAATGTGACCATACAGCTACTGTCAGCCTTTTCCCACATTAAAGCAGGTGTGCTACATTAGTATATCTTAACATTTTTGGCTTCTGTTGGGTATCTGAATATTGGAAGCCACTAGGTCTGGAGAGGGAATGAGATTTCACTGTATTTCAGAGAAAATTCCTTGCCTCCTCCCCTTCCCTCTCTCCCCTCCCCCCCTCCCCCCCCTTGAAGACAATAAATACTTTATCTCATCTTCTGGTCTCTAGGAGAAAACTTATTAAAGCTCTCTAAAACTGAGGTTCTGGAGGAAGCATGATGCCAGCGACGACGTTATCTGCCAACCTGCAGTATGGATTTTGGTGAATAAGCAGAAATATTTATGGTATAGTAAAATTCTACAAGCATTTGGACTGACACCCATAGGCAAAAACTAAGACAAATGCCTGCTATTGCCAAGGACAATCTGCAACTAAGAATCTCACAGGCAAAATATGAGACAAAGGAACAGATAGCAAATCATTATCAAACAAAGTGAAATAGAGAATCTGGGACAAAAATTTAACACATCAAATTATTCCAAGAAAACACAAAATTATCCTAGTGACATAGAGCTCAGAAAAAGTGTGGGTGCTGAATCATCAGGAGCTATAATTACATCTGTCCAAACTACTGATGTAGGAAATGCTCACACAATTCTGTCAGCACTTCAAAAGACAGTATTTCCTACTAAACTAAACAGAAACCTAACCTATCATAATCAGCTTGCCCTTGCTTGGCAGCTGCACATGTGCAGAATATTTCTTAAAAGGGAACCAGGTCACCAAAGAAAGCATCTATTGAGCATCTTTTCTTTTACTCATTGACTTCTTATTTTAACTCTGTGCATTACACATTTTTTGCCTCCTCTGCTGGCCACCTCAGCTCTGGAATCACACTGGGAGTCAATCATTTTGCAGTCTCTGACCCAGAGTATTGATTCAATGCTGTGAAAGACACCGTTTAGTTATAATCACTAACTAAACCATAAAACTATATTACTGCTTACTTTCATTCATTCACTCCAGTAACATGACTAAACACCTTTAACTTCTTTCATCAACTTTCTACAGTAGCCACTGCCATGCCAGCAAGACAAAAAGTACAGAGAAAAAAAAAAAAGGTTATAAAGTCACAACAGGCCTTTTAGAGCATGATTTACATGTTTCCTTGTGTAAAATAGTAATAGACAGCCATTTAATACCCTTCCTTGAAAGACAAATTTAGTTTCTTTACCTATAATTTTCAAATGGACACATACCATTCTCTTAACCTTTCATAACAGACTTGTTTCCTACTCTTTCTTGTGTCTGTATACAGACACCAGACTCCCATGAAATATTCCATTAGTCCTACTTGCTGAATTCTGGTTTTGCCTAATGTCACCTTTCATTACCACAGACAATTTAACCCTCAGGTATTCTGCCATAGCTGAGGAGATAGAAAAGACCAAAAATTACCTTAGAAAAAATATTTTCTCGGAAAAAGTCTAGAAAGAATTTATAAGTCTCCTTTCTCCATGCTTTTTTTTCCCCATTGTTGATTATTCCAAACCCTGAATTGTTTTCCCATTTATTTAGCCTCACATTAGTAATAAAAAAAAAATTATTCTCTTAACTTTACAAGCCCATAAGTAATAAAGAATCTTTTAGACAAACACAAGATGAATTATGAATGAGCCAATCACAGAGCTTGGAAATTATAAAAATACAGCTAAAGAAATCAGTTCTATCTCCTCTTGCATGGCTACCCTGTGCCTTGTCTACCCAATACAGACAGGAAGAAGTAAAACCAGTAACAAGTATTTCCAACAAGGAGGAGAGGAAAAGGAAACCTAATCAGAAAGAAATAATTTAATGAAATGTTTTAAAGAGAAATTACTTTAGTTACAGGAGACCAATAAAGATAGAAAACCAAGCAATCCAAATTGCATGTTGATGGATCTCATTCATTACTTGCAGAACCTAGTAAAAGACTGCCCTGAGAATTACTTTGCGTTATACTGTTCAGACGTTCTGTGTTTGTACCTCTACAATGAAAGGGTGTACCTGATGGAATAAGTTTCAAGTCCAAGAGTCTTTACTGGACAAACTGTAGACCTGACTTTACCAATGAACCAAAAACTTTCAAAGGCTTGCCTTTTTGTGGAGTCTCAGCACAAAGACACTGAAGAGGCCAGCAAGTACTGTCTGAAAGAGTTATCATCTCAACTGCAAAGGATAATGAAAAAGAAAAAATCTTCCTGTGGCATAAAGAGCAAAAATAAAATTATAAAGATATGTCTTGAAATACAAGCCAGACATTTCACATGAAATAGTTCCTGTCTATTGTTAACTTCAAATAAAGATGATCTAGGACACCTTCTTCTTCCTCCCTTTTAAAATTCTATTAAACACATCAAATTCAAATCATGAGAATCTCACATGTATTAGAATGGGAACAGTAGCTTCTAAGTTGAGAGAAATAACCCTGAAGGATGAAAAAAATAAGTTCCCTTACCCCAAGATGAATCCTTTAGTCTCTCTTCCTCAATTCCATCATTCTTAAGATGAAGCTTGGAAGAAGAATCCATAGTTAGATGGATACAAAATGTTCTTCCCACCCATTAAAATGCATCTTTCAGCAAAGGAGAATTCAAGAGAAGAGTGAAAATGGTTTGAGGCTGAGAGTTAGTTTTATAGCAGCCAGTCAAGTCAAATCCAAACAACCTCTTCTCTCTCTCTCTTTTATCAGAATATAATCTGAGGAATGTTGTAGATCAGAGACTCAAAGGAATTTTGAACCCTTGATATGCCTAAACAACTTGTGTTATCTAACTGAGAAGCAGTGGGGTAAATCTTTTGTAGTAACTCATACCCTTTGCCTAAGTATTTGTAAAGTAGTCATGTTCAAATATGCATACCCCATTTAAACCACAAGTTCTTTGGGATCCTTAGAGTTGGGGTAAAAGTCTAGAATGACAGTATTTAGCTAATATCTACAGAGAAATTATATGGAAGAGCTGTGGAGAACTAAGGTTTATAGCAGGACAGATCTGGGACTTGGCTGTTGGATTATGCCAAGTCCCACATGTGAGTCATTTCATTCTTTCTTTTGGAGGACTGATTAATCCCCCGCCACTACAGCAGCAGCAAGTTGTAAGATACTTTATAAGTGCACCAAGCTGTTCCCAGCGCTATTGCCAAATAAAGAAAGAATGGTTTCTTTGATGTGAAGAAAAGTTACATTCCTTCCTCCTTCCATTGCTAGCAGTGTTGAAAAACTACTTTGGTGAATGGCTAGATACCACTAAAAACTTGTTACACAACATATCAGAAATCTCATTCAGATCACGACACAGATAGGGAGATCAGCAGGGGCAGAAAATAAAGGAAAAAGTGAAAAAAGAGAAATAAATGAATAAAGTACTTTCATGAAATTTTTCTTGTTTGTCAGCAGGGCCATAAGCATGTCCAGTGTATTTTAAGTGCCTCATCAGGTAGAGATGATAACTAAGAGAAAGGGTATGTGAAGAAATACATGTGAAAGATATTGTGTCCACTGTTAGGAAGGCTTAAGTGCTATGACACAGGCACTGGACAAATTAATTTCTCCACTCAGAATGCAGTGACAATAGGTCTGCTCAAGATGTTTTCCAATATAAGCCATGCTTTATAACAAATTTGTAAAGTTTCAGAGTGCTACAGAAAGCATTACAGAAATGCAACTCATACTCCTGGTCAACACAGTTTCTGTAAGTAGCAGTTGGAATAAATAATTGAAATAATATGTACTGCTGATTCACAGCGAAGGGAAAAGGCTCTACTGCACCTAACAGAGAACTACAGATATTGCTTAAGACAGGAACATTAAACACTTTACTACTGTGACATACAATGCCTTAAATTGAAGACCAAATCCTAGCTGGCTAGAAAAGAACAGAATTACAGCTCAGTTGCATCTGAGAATCCATGATAATGCATTGTAATCTACAAATAACATTTAAATAAATGTTGTTCAAAAGCATTAGCTTCTCTGAAGATCCATAATATACCAAGTTGTTGTGCTTCCCTATTTATGTGCTACAGGTATCTAACAGCTCTTGTACGTTGTAGCATACTGGAAGCTCATCTGATAGATGTTTACCCCAAAGCTCTCAATAGTATGAGCTACAGCTCCTCCTTAGCAGTCTCCAAAATTGCTGCTCATTTCCCAAGGCCCTGTTGACAATCCTCTACTCTAGGAACCCTTTCAAATTGCTTCGTGCTTTCTGGACAACATTTATTAATTAGAGGGGAAGAAAAAAAAGATGTTTTGCTTTACTGTCGTAGTTTAAGCCAACCACAACATTTACCTACACTATTGTTGCAGAAACAGCTATCTTTGCCAGTTACAACACTGGACTTCCTGAAAACAGACTAAAAAGCCCAAAAGATGCTATCTCCTCTGCTCTGTGCAAACATACATACTCAGAAAACTGTTCTGTTTGCAGCAAATAATTAAAAGGTGAATTACATATTTTTGATACGATATTTTCTAATGATATAACTGCTAAAATACAGGGGGATAGAGGAACTCACTCTCCAAATTGAGTGGGATAACAGTCTGCCTTGGACCCTGAGCTTATTCCTTCAAGTTACAAAAACAAAAACCCCAGAGAACTGGCAAAATAAAAATTATTGCATTTTTGTTGGCATCAAAATAGAGAAACTTTTAAACTATTTCAGCTCAAATCATATGATCTAGTAGCCTGGGGGAAAGGATATTAATAGCCATCAGGGCAAAGAGGGGAAGAGAACAACTTTCCTCAGCCCAGAGCTAGGCAGCAGGTTCTCCACGGCTCTTCTCCACCATCCCTCTGAGCAAACAGGACCAGCAGGGTGGGAAGCCCAGTGGCAGTGAGATCGCAGAGGTAGCATTAGGCTTCAAGGCTCTGCAATTCCTGACAGCCCATCCCAACTGCAGCTACGGACTCAAACCACAGCCCTTCAGATGCCAGCTGACCCCGCTTTTGATCATAGCTCATTTGAAGAGCTTTTAGGCTACTTCTGCAACAGACTGTGTGCTACTGTACTCAGGACTGGAAACAATAACCAAGACAGCACTGAAAAAAGTAAACTGGTCATGAGCAAGTCCCTATCCCCTATTTGATATTGACAGCATATTCCTTTAATGAGGGGCAAGAGAGAACTAAAAAAAAAACAAACCAACAACCAAGGAAGATGGAGGAATGCATACATCAGCCAACAAGCTGAATAATCACAAAATGAGGAAAAACCCTGATCCAAGCATTAATAATTCAATTAGTATTCATTGAAATAACATTGATTTTAATTAATTTATTTCACATCATGGTTCATCCTATGTGCTTTCTACTACAGATTAAAAATCATTAGTGTATGATCCTGCTAATTACTCATATCTTTAAAAATAACAAAAAGGAGACACAAAATTGCCAAATAAATATTTTAAAGCCTCAAACAGTCAATAAAGAAAAATGAAATGTAACTGCTTGTCACTGTGGATTACTAATATGGAGTACCAGGCTGCCAGCTATATTGTACACATAATTTGATTCATCAGAACTTCAGTAGATTAAAATATAGGTAAAAAATGCCTCAGCCACCAAAATATATACTTACCAGCTTATATTTGCACAATACAGTTTGTGACTGCTCTGAAGCACAGCACCTTTCATTTATTCTACTGCTCTGAGCTCATCCAAAATACACAGGAACAAAATCCCATACATGCTTCTGTCTGAAGTAGGCCCAGTAATCTATAGAGAATATCTATGTCCATCACAGAGCTTTGCTGGAGATGATGCAGAACAAGGCACATTTCTAAAGGAAACTCCCAAGGACCACTGTAATTCCTTAAGCTCTGTGCACCACAGCCAGACAGAGCCTACACATGAGAACTCCACTTACCTGCTTTAATTTCTCTTTTCCACATTAGGTAATGACACTCTGGCTTTGGCCTTTTAGCAGTACACTCTACCAGTGGGTTCTTACCAAGAGATGATGAATAAAAGATACAGAGGGATGCACAGGCAAATGTAATTTGAGAGAGAACAGCAAGACTAGCCTGAGCTTCCTGGCATACAAAAATGATTTTATAAAGAGATAAAAATACACTCCTTTTTACATTCTCCTGTCATTACACTTTATATCACAGTAATATAGTGAATCCACAAATTTAGTGATTTTAATTATTTATTTTTATAACATAATGAGGAAATTTCTGATCTTGGATGCAGTCAGATGTTCTATCTAGCTGAGTAACCACAAATAAGAGATAGACAGCCTAAGCACTTGGTTTTTAAACAAAGGTTTTTTGCTTCCTATAGGTCTCTAATTAAGCTCAGTCAATTTTTATTAGTTTCCACAGGTTCAGATTTCATTGCAAGGCAATCAAAATACTTCAAATCTTTTTACTGTCAGTCATCTGTCTTTGCCTAAGACAGCCTTTCATATCACAGCTTTTACCTTATTCTCCAACAATGCTCATACTTGTTCTCTTAATTGATACTTGTTTACACTAACGATTTCTGCTATGTGTGAAATACTTTCATGTGTAAAATCAACTGTAAGTAGCATTTCTCCATATCCACCCCAAACTCATTATCTAAATGCTACAGGTTACTCCACATTTCTATATACACAAAACACAGAAGTGCTGATTTTCTTGTTTAGTAACAGTTGTGGTCACCTTAGGTGTGCTGGCAGTTCAGCAAGGGGCACAGCCTGCCACTGCGCATTATCACAGGATAATAGGAGAGAAGAATTTACATTCCAGATACCTTTCAAAAAATACCGTAATTGGCTTATCAGCAGTACTCAACCAAGTGCAATATAAAGCTCAGACACAAGCTTATTTTATATATGCATACCTATCTAAATACATACTTGTATAGATAGCTATCTCTACCTTTTTTCCCACATCATGCACAATACTGAAATACATTATCTTTTCCAATGGCATTACACACCTTGCACCAGCCTGCAGTATGTAGATACAATGAGCACTATCACTTAAAACACAGAAATCCTTGCACACCATGTTTGTGAACAACCTCAGTGCACTTCACTCTCTGCAGAAGTATGTACTTGTTAAAGCTTTTTTACCTGAAAAAAGAAAAACACTAATAGCACCATGGGAGTTTCAAGAAAGGCAGGCAAATTATGATCACATTTACCATCTAATTTTCTCTTTGAGGCTTGTTCAAATAGTGCAAACATTGTGCTCCTCTTCTTCATTTGTTCTGACAAGCAGGATGACAACTAATCACCATCAAGAGCTTTCCTACTCTCCAGGCCTGTTTTCTGTTTATCCAATTTGATGCCTTCCAGCCAAGGAAACTGTTAGCCTTCCCTGCCACCGCAACTGAGGAGGCCAGCTCTCCAAGGCCAAATTTTAACTAGAAGTCTTTTAGGGTGTGAATCCACAGTGCTAAGCAGGAATAAAAAGAGTCGTTTCTGCTGTGCAGTGCCTGATAGCACCACCAGTGAGTTTTGTATAGGGTGACAAAACACCTGAGAGATGCAACAAAACCTGCAGACTTACACAGAAAAAAATTAAGCCCAAGGAAAACAGGTATCCTCTACCCACTTCCTTCATTTTCCCCAAGAGATAGATCTCTTATCTTCTTATCTACAGAAGCATTGCCACCCAAGTCTTCAAATGTGCAAATATAACACACAAAAAAAAAAAAAGCTTGGAGAATACTGAAAAGTTACTCCAAGGATGTCAGTCCTTTGATAGATCTTCCCTCTAAAACTACTGCACCGATTGGCCTTGATAAGACTCAGCCACACAATCAAATTACCTTGGCTTAACGAGTTAAACCAGTGTCACTGTCCACGTCCCTTCTTCACCAACAGCCTAAGCAAGACAACACAAATGGAAATGAAAAAGCCATATGACCTCACATGCCCGTTGGGCTAAGATAGTACGCAGTAGATACCATCCCTTAGCAGACGCATAAGCCATAAAGATACCAGATGGGCCACTTGTTATAAACCTAAAGGGGAGAATGATGTCAAAACTATATTTAATAACGTAAAAAGTATGTGTGCACATGCAACTAAAAGACTCAGTACAATTAATTCTTACTGTTCAGAGGTCATCTCAAAACTAGGTAACGTGTTGAGCAACATATATGGCATAAACAATCACCAAACTTTTCATTGCTTTAGCTGTCCAATACTGTCTTATTTCGGATAGTGTGAAGGAAATAATGTCAACAGGCAGCAGGCTAACTCCAGATTCATCAGCTTTAAGGGGTCTTGATCTTTACATTGATCAATCCCATGCTAAAAATTTTTTATTTTTCTTTATAATCATTTGAAAAATGCAGCTAGGCTTTGACAGAAGGTACACACTCATACCATTACTTCTGTCCCTTTGCCTGCAGGCAGCAGCCTATCACTCCAGCCAATGTTGCCAGTGTTACTACCAGCACTCCTGCACCAGACTTAGCTACACAAAATACTGACATTAGAAAGCTGCTTGGTTCAAATGCTATGCTACTTTCTGAAAGGTTATTAAATATCTTCCTGGATCTTGCAATCCTGCAGTTTACACGCATAATCAAATGGTCTGTACTAGAATACATTTTGAGACAAGGGATTGTTCATGAGAAATTGTAAGAAGCTGTCCTAATAGAGAGTAGGGAGTGCATAGCGGGGTGGTGGTGGGTTTTTCCGGGGAGATTGTTGTTGTTTTTTTAAGCCTACTCAGGAAAAGATGTGGAAATGAAGTATGACAAATGAAAATATCTTTACAGTCTCGTATTTGGCAAAGGGATAAAACAGGCCATGCACAACTTACATCACTTCTTAAAAAGCACTATCTGAAACACAGAGAAATTTTGCAAACTAAAGTCTGCAAAGGTTTCAATGTAAGAAGACATAACAATTCTCTGGAAAGAGGTTGGTGCATTCTTGGGAAGGACAGAGAAGGGAAAAAAACCATTCTCCTTCATCCTGCAGCTTCCAAGAGTACTTGCAATTTCTTTTTCTTGAAAAAAAGATTCAGGGGACAGGAATAACAAGGCTGTTGTCTCTGCTGCATGTTACATGGGGGCCTTCAGTTTGTTCTCTATTACAATGACAAATATCTTCAGGGGAGTAAGAGGTTTCCCCACATCACTCTGCTGTCTATGCATCATAGTAGTCTATGGACCAAGGAGGTGGATTTTACTGATTTAATGATAGATCTGGTAGCCTAATGGATTTTAGATTAGACCAGTCCACTCTCATGTCAGTATGTAATCTTCGTAAGTGTTTGAGCCTGAAAATGTTCAGTGGTAGGAGCTGAACTACTTTCTCCAAATACTTCATAGGTTATTTCTATAGGCTATGATACTTAAATGGTCCATATCAAATTCACGGATGTCTTTTCCTTTAGCTGTTATTGCTGTTTTCTGGTGGTTGGCTCATCTGTGATTTTAATACGTAAAGATCAACTAAGCCACTATCCCCAAAGTTGTAGGACACTGCAGAGCTGCAAAAGATGAGCTAATGGATTTTTTCATCTCATCTGCTTCACAACATTGATTTGAAGGATCTTAAATTCTGAGCTTTCAGATCAGAGACAGATGTTTACAGAAAGAAGCTGAAACCCAAAAGTAACTTTCTTTAACAATTAGTATCCTGTGCAACTTCAGTGACGTCAACAGAATCAAGCAGGAGGTAAATCAGTGTGTGATTTTGGCAGCTTTCCCTTTTCTGCCAATTAGAACAATCAGACTCTAAATTTCACATTGAGCTAAAAGAAATTAGCAGCGTTACCTTGGTCAAATGTTAAAGTAAATAGCACTTGAGGCGTTAATCATAATTGCAGTTTTACAAGTCATTCATATTGCATTTCCATTGGCTCATTTTCCCATGCTTATCACCATGAACGTATTTTGACGAGCAACATCTGCTTTGTTTCTGCCAAAGGAGACAGCTGGGTCTCAGCTGCTAAAGCAGCAGGCTGCCAAAGCAGCTGGACTCACCTTCCCCAGAGAAGCCTTCTGCTGCTTGTGGGAGGCACTTGGGTACAGAGGAGAGGAGCAGGTGGGAGGACATGGTAAGAAGACAACTGCTTTCATACCAAGTGGTGGGGAGAAGCAGGCAGGGTGCAGAGATGGGTGAAAGGTAGAACCAGGCTTCCAAGCAAGGAAACACATTCAAACCCTTTGCTGATTCTTAAATGGCTCATAGAGGATATGTTTTCAAAACTGTTATAGCAGAAAAGGGGCTCTTTCTAAGGACACAAGGGCTTTCTTGGTGGGGAGGCATTATGACTTAGGAACAGTACTGTAATTAATTTCTAACTACAGCCACTATGTTATAAACAAGCACAGACTGCAATACTTTCCAAGTTATTTAATGCTTGCAGAAGATGATGGCAAAATTTAATTAAAAATGTAAGCAATATATTTTGAAATGCAATAATTTCAGCTTAATATAGTTTAAGTGAGATCTCTTTCAATACTGTAGATGCATCAAGCATCTTCTCCTCTTTCCCCTCTTTTTTGCTCTGCTGACCTCTCTGAGGCCAGCTCAGACTCAGTACAGGTTTCTCCAGTAAACACCCTTCTGTGCTGCATGGGATTGCATGCAAACTCTTATGAGAAGTGGAACGCCAGAGACACCATGGCAAGAAAGAAAGCACCACTAAGCAGCCACAGATGACCAAGAGCAGTTATTTAATAGGAGTTAAACTCAGAGTTCATTGAAGTCAATGGGAGCTTTGCTACCAATACCGATGGGACTTGGATTTTCTCTAAGATATTGTCAAATAATCAAAGTCAATTGACGTCAAAAAGCTTCATCGTTATACTTCACATGCAATAATCCTAGGTGGTGCTTGAAATAATTAGATTACAATTTCACCTGGAAGTCTTTTCAACTCTGTTTTCCCTTTAAAGGTAGGTTTCCTCATAAAACAACAGCAGTATTCTCCTCCATTTGAAGGTTGCATGAATATCTACATTTCCAGCACATCATAGTAAGTTTTTTACAGCTTGGTAGATTACCAGGAATTAAACATCCCACACCCTTGCAATGACTTGCACACCACAAATAAGGACATGCAAGAATAGACTGTAGTTTAAAGGAGTCATGTGGAAAGAGGAATAGGAAATGTAAATATTTTACTTTGTCTTACTATCACCAGGTGGTTTTCAGAGGAACAACCAGCTCACAAATACAAAGCAAAGTACAAATGCCAATAATTCTTATCTTTTGCCTTTATTCTACATGCCTGAGTTAAGCATTTAAATAAACATTAACAGGTGAGCTAAAGTAAAATGACATTTCATTTTTGGATCTTCCAAAATGTCACATGAGCACTGTATACAGTGGGCCAGTCACAAGAAGCCACATCAAATAAAACAAGAGGGATTCACTTCCTGTTCACCTACTTGCACAGTCTATCTCTAGAGCAAAAATAACATCCCCAAGTCTTGCTGAAGAGAGAAAAGCATATTTCTGTCCTTAAAAGAGACACTACTGTAAGTCCACTACCAAGCCACATTAGATTGCCAGTATAGCCAGTGCAATAATAGCATGTCAAACCAAAACACCCTGGCTGCCGGGCCCCCAGCTCTGCTTGTACATACATTACTGCATGCACATAGGTGTCCAGGGTATTGTGCACCACCAGCCTGGCCGGTCCAAAGCATGTTTATCACACTATCATCATTCTTCCATTTGAAGTTAAAAAACTAACTAAGCCTATATTGTGCAAAAAAAAAAAAAAAAAAAAAAAAAAAGCCCCCCAAAAT
>WYDI02003012.1:0-26560 GCA_009867235.2 Psittacus erithacus | reverse complement strand
TTCACCCCACCCCCAGCCCGGTCCAAACCATTTTTCCAACCAAACCATCATCCTTACCTTGAAAAATAAAAAACAAACAAAAACAAAATAGAAAAAAAAAAAAAAAAAAAAAAAAAAAAAGCCCTCCATAGTAGATTTTTTCCAAGTTCAATAAGAAAGGTATTGTATCAAGTGGCAGTAGCTAGGAGTCTTTATTGGGCTCATAAAAGATTATGATTTTGCCCTATTCTCTATATAAGTGAATTTCTTAAAATATCATTTTTAAAATGGCACTTCTTCTCATGATAGTGTTTCTTTAATATATTAACTTTGCCACATCCCATACTTCGACGGTTCGGCAATTTTCTAGTTCATTTTAAATCAGTTTTTGACAAAACAATATCAACAGTTCAATAACTGTCCCAGCTGAATTTCACAATTTATGTTTCTTTTTGAAATACCCTCTTACTGAATAGCTTTAGCAACTAATAAAATTCTTCAATTTTAAAGCCAAAAGAATCACATTAAGGACTAAATTCATGGGGAAGGGTGAGGACTAGTGATAATGCTGATAGTAGATTCTGGTTTTAATACCAGAAAAGCTTTTTTAAAATCAGTAAACATTGTAATTTACATGTTTCATGCATACCCTACTATATGGATTTATAGTTATACTTTTGATGCTTTGACATACACACATGCAGACATGTATATATCTATATACAATTATGTAAATACAGAAGTGTGTATATATATATGTATATACAGATATGTCTACATAGACACATACATACATATATGTAACCCACTGCTGCTTATTTTCTCTGTTCTGGTTGAAAAATAATGAACAAAAAATTTAACAGAAAGTCACTACTATTACTTATTCTTAAAGGCTAAATAAGATGCAATAGCTAAGCTTAGTAGAACCTGGTGAAGACATATAAATGTTGCTTACATATATTGCGTTTGTTAACAGAAAACTACTACTAGCACAGCTCCAATTTGTTATTTGTGATACCTTTGCATCAGCAGCACCATGATAACTAACTTTTATAAATTATGAGCGCCTATTGCATTCTCACTTTGGAAAAGATATACAGCCTTATTAAGAGAGCTCATCTAAAACTAGGGATATAAGCAGAGCTGCAGATCCAACTGTTTAAAAAGTTTACAACATACAACTCCTAATATCTGCCCATCCATCAAAGACAAACTTTCCCACCTAAGACAGGAGCAATTTTGGACTGCTTCAGTACAAAGCGAAACACCTCACATTAAGATTTCCTTTACCTCAGCTGTGGTACTTTTCTTCAACTTGCAGTTGAGAGTAATAAGTCATGGTTGAGGGTAGGACCTTCCTAAATGTCTCCAACTTGATCCACAAGAGGCAACTGGACTTTTGCAGGGAAAAACAAGCTGCATTTTAAAATCAAACTCTGTAAGCCTTTGAACTAATGTGCTATAATTGCATGGACAAAGAATGTTTAAACTCTCCATAGCTCTAGCATTCAACATTAGATACATCCTCTCTAAAGTCCACATGAGATATTTTTCTTTAAACATGGTCCATTTTTAATATTTATTAATGCTTTATATTATTATAATATTAATATGATATTACTCATAAGTGGCAAAATTATACATTGTATAAAAACATTACAATATTTTTAATAGTAACACTTTTCCAGAATGCCTAGAAAAACGCACCACAAAAAGCTCTCTAAAAATGACACCAAGAAAGGGGCACGTTAGATACAATGTTTAACAGGGGAAGGCAGTTAAGTTTTCCAGTTGGTAGCATTTTGGTGACTGGAACGAACAGCTACCATGTTATTTCACTACCATTTATAAAATGCTTTGGTTGTACAAACTATACAATAAATTAATATGCATTTTCATAAATTATACATAACACAGAATCTTAAGTGTAATTTATTTCATGAACAAGAACATCTATCCCTTTAATCCCAATTGTCCCCAAGATAACTATAGTAATAATCTAATTTTGGTAACTTTTCTTGTAAGTATTCAGTTGCCATTTCTATTTCTTCTAAAAAGGAGAAAATGCTTGGCTACAGAATAACAAAAATGTTTCCAATTTCTGTCATCATTTGAAGCAATCAGTACAAAAGAGATAAAATTCAAAAACTAAAACTAATCCTGTGAGAAGTCTGCCTTAATGGGGCTCATTTTAGAACTGTCTGCTTGTGCACTTGGATCTATAAATGCTACTTGTCAAGGTCAGCACAGATTTCTGTGATATTTTAGGGGTTTTTTTCTGCCTTTCTATTAACCTGAGAAATAAAAATGTTATTCCTAAAAATATTATTCTAAAATTCTAGAATATTTTAGAACTATACTAGAGGGCTGCCTAGACTTACTGTTTTCAACAGCCTCTTCTCTCTTAATTTGTAGAGGTCACAGGAATCCACTGCTACAACACTACTGCACTGTGAGATTACGCTTTTGTCCTTCTATAAGTAATATGTCCGTCCATTGTGACATATAATTCCTAAAGCATTAGAATCTTCTTTGGGAACCCCCCACAATTGTTTTCCTACCCACTAAAATATTTGGGAGAAAAAAAAAAAATAGTAATTCTCAGGTCATAACTATGAACTTGGGGGAAAAAAAAATCTCAGCCTGTTTGCAGTGAAGTAGATTTGGAGGAGTGATTCACATGGGCAATCTTAATGTATAACCCTTTTTCCTGCTATTTATTAGTGATGGATGTCCCATTCCAAACCACTTCTGTCGCTGGGCCAAGAGAACTCTGGCCATTTGTGCACCATGCAAAGCCTTCCAATTCACTTCAGGCTGGCAAGGAAAACGGGCATCAGTAGAACTGTGATTAGGGAAGAGGGGAGATATTTTGAGAAAAACCTACCAAAACCCATCTCTGGAGTAATTTGTACAAAATGTAGCATGTGCACTTCAGGATTTGTCACTGATACAATTAACGTATGTATATACAAGAAAGATTCTCTAGTATTACAACCATTAATTTAATTTATATCTGAAATTTTGCAGATGATTTCACCATAAACTGAAGGATTTTGATTAACAAAGCATCAGCAACTGAAGCTCAGTACTCAAGATCCCCTTTAATGCTTTGTTTTCACATAAGCTGAAGAAAGATCTTGTACCTTAGCCACACAAGCACTGGTGTTGGGACCATACTAAGCAACAGCAGAATTATACAGAATAATATTCAGCATACTTGGACCTAGACGCAGGCATCCTTCATGCCCACATTTTGCTAGATAATTCTGGCTTAAGGTCTACAAAATCAATGTCAGGAGAATGCAAAGATATTTGGGTGAAACTAACCCAGCAAAATCACTTTTGCTGTTCCTGTGGCGGGCTACCATTAGGGAAAGACAGAAACTAATGGAAACTTTCCCTTGCATGCTAAGATTGCCACTGGACTGCTGACCCAATGATAACAGTCTTACAAGAGATGATAAGACTCTAGACAACTGGTGATACCATGGTACTCAACTTTGTGCTGTCCTTCCTTGTGTCTTTAAAGAGGTTATCTGCAGGAGTGCCAAGGAGCTCTCATTTTGGAGAAAGATAAAGTGGAGCTCTCATGTATGTCAGGTGATGAAGTCTCACTGCACACTTTGTTGTACATGAGTGAGAGAAAGATAAGTAAAATACCCCCCAAAAATAAACAGAATAAATATGGTACCCAATCAACTTTTACTTCCCAAAATAAGAGACTGAAATTCTGTATTTGCAGGAAATAGGTGCCAGCAAAAGAGAAAGGTAGTCAGGTGTATCAGATAACAACTGCCTCTGAAGCACATATCAGCTTTCAATAAATTCAGTAGAAGGTGGCTCTGAAGTTATTCCAGAATTTGAAGAATGCTGTTCTCTACACTCCTGCAATAAACGAAAACAAGTGACATAACTGTTCAAACTGAAACCAGAGAGGAGTGGATTGAGAATTGATCTTGGATTGAAAGAGGCAACCAAGCAGTTTAGTGGACATTACTGAAGCAAGAATTGTTTGATGGAAAGGGTGGATACTTACAGAAGTCTTAAAAGACATGAGAAAGAATTCCAAATATTACAAGAAATTTTACAAGAAGCACTGACCAGGATTTCAAGCTGAAATTTAACAAAAAACCAAACCAAACCAAACCAAAACAAAAACAAAAACAAAAAAAAAACACAACAAAAAAAAAAACAAAACAAAACAAAAAAAAAAAAAAACAAAAACAAAAAACAAAAGCAGAAAACCAAACAACTCTCAGAGTTGTGCCTGCTTTGACAACTATCATGTGGAAATACACAGGATAACATACAGGGAAGAAAAGGCAACAATTGCACAATTTTGCAGAAACCCTACAGAGTGTGTATAGTAGGAACAAAGAAATGGCAGTAGCAAACAGGAATTCTTCACAGAAGCTGTGAACACCTTCGGAAAAGAAAAGGGTTTGGGTTTGGTGGTTTTTTTTTCCACTTTCTTCAACCAGACAAATTTGACATAAAAGATATTAGAGTAATACCATTTTGAACTGGAGTGGGTGAAAAGCAAGAGAGCATGGCCAGAAAGTTCTGAGCAAGGACCAGTATTTTTGAATACTAAAGCTAAGCAAACATGTATGTTCTAGAGAGTGAAAGCAACAAATCTAGGCAAGTAGTTAACTGAAAAAACTTTCATGGTGAGGGTATCATTGACTGGTTCTACCAGACAAACAAAAGGTATAATGATGCTTTGGAATGAGGAACACATGTAAAGAACTTTATGTCTAAACCAGTTGCTGCTTTACACCTGAGCAAAGTATTTCTAATAAAAATCTTTGACAAATCAATCACTGTTTCATTTCTTTGTTAGGATTTGCACTAGAGACCCTTTTTATTTTCTACAGGTGTGTAAGTGACAATATTACTGGCATAACAATCTTATAAGGGTATCACTTAGACATACAAATAATATACAAATGAGCAATAATAAAGCCAAAAAGTAGCCACTGAATAAATGTTTAAGACTTTCTGGTATTGAAAGGAACCTACAACTGACTAAAACAGTCTTAAGCTATCTTTGTCCTCTGCTAAACAGGCTCAGCAAACTTTCCTTCCTTCCCCAGTAGATACAGTTTTTTTCTTTTTCAGCATCAGTGGAAAACCTGCAACCTGAGGTCAAAGCTCAAAAAGCTTCAGCAGTTGTAGATACTCTAGAACACTGGACAAACATTTAATTGCTAAAGCTTTTGTCCAGAATGAAACAAACTTACTGGAGCATCCACTCCCTATATCACCAAGGACTGAAATTTTAATGCAATATGGGACTATGTTTAAATATACAGGAATTTCTAAGGTAGTTCAGAATGTAGATTTAAGTATATATAGAAAATTATCAGACAAGGGCTGGAAATATCCTGAACTGGCCAAAAATGAAAGGCCAGAAATGGAATCTTCAGAATTGTCCCATACGCCAAAAACGACAATGAATAAGTCAACACAGGCAGTGCAAAATATTGACACTGCAGTCCTAAGTAGGACAGATTTGTTTACATTGCTTGGAAAAAAAATACACTTCTTTTAGATTAATATTCTTATTCTGCTGAGACAGCAGCTCCTAATAAAATGACATCTAAGCTGATAATGGTGTATATGCAGTGTTCTTACTAGATATAGCAGAGCTGACAGTAGTATCTGATAAAGGACAACTTATTAAGCAAAAGTGTAAGTTGTTCTAAATAATGGAGTGATCTAAAAGTTTTATCCTTAAGTCTAATGGATTTAATGAACAATAATAATGTAGATACTGAAAAAGGTACCCAGTTAGATTACAATCCATGTTACAACACAGCAGGATCACTACTTGCTTTAATCAATGCAGGCAAGTGATGGTAATTTTTAAAGTGCTACCAGAGAACACACATAGAAAGAAATTAATAGCTCATGTAGATATGACAGCAATAACATTTGAGGTTCCTTTCCATTACTACTGCATATAGTGTTACCTGTGTGTTCACAGTGGGAAACATTAGTTGTAAGCCTTAAAGGATGTAAGTAACCATCCTGGGATTGCCGGGTACTATAACATGGGAGGAATAGGACACCTTATTTCAGTTCCTTAAAGGAAGAAGATAATAGGCATCAAATTTACCTTTCTGCCTAAACAAACCCTGGGCAAATAACAATAACACCATATTTAGGCAAATGAACATCAAACACATGGGGGAAAATGGGCTTTCTGGCTTTGATTAATACTGTATTCAACTTCTTAAGTCTAAGTAACAGTGCAAAACATGTCACAATTCAATTGGATTAAATAATAAAATTCTCTATTAGGCTGGTTGCATATAATTTGAAATTGTGTTGAATGCTGACTTTTTTTTTAACAGCACTGTTACAGAACCTTGGAAAGAAACAACATTGTGGAATAAATGACAAAATTTCAAAATCCCATACAGAAGAGCCAAATGGAGCACTATGAAGGTCTTCCACTTCAAGAAGAAACTATCAGATACAGCATATCTTTTGCAAGCTTTTTAAGAAACTAAGTGATCAGTGACAAACTCATTTCCCACACTGCTATGCACTATTCAGCCACGGCCATGGATGTGGCATTGGACTTTGTCTTCTGTCAGGGGAAAAACACTCATAAAACCAAAATTTACACTAATTTATAAATTAAATGTAGGCTTTACTACTTGAAAGCCTGGCAGCTGAACAGCAATATGTGAGATCTACCCTGTGAACAGTATGTACTGTAAGCAGAATTGTTAGAATGAAGGAAGACTAAAGATGAAGCCAAGACTCCTGGTGAGACCTATCAGATGCTTATTAGCACAAGAGATTTCAAACCTTACATGACAGAAGGGATAAAAACAACAGAACATAATCTCAGATAGTGTACAGTCAAGGAGGAGACACAGAAATACTGGTGCTATGTGTGAATATGAGCTAAACATTTGTAAATGCAGTTCTGCAGAACAGCTGATATAAAAAAAGAGACAAAAGTACTGACCTACTTCATAGCTGTGTTCTGACTACCTCATGCAAGCTTTAAGGCTAACAGTTCATCTTCATCTTCATTCATTCAAAATCATCATCCAACTTTCTACTGAAGGCCTCCCTCTCTCCTCATCTGCCAAGAAACCTGCAAGGAGGTTATTAATGTAAAGCAATGTGGAAAAGCAGTTGAATGAAACAATGTCATAGCACTTCAAGTATAGCGGAAACTTCTTCCAAGAATCTCTGTACCAACTCATATTTGATGCTTATAGTAAGCTTGTTGCTCCTTCCCCCTTGTTAGCAAACTTCTGTGCATATCTGCTGAAGAGGAAAGAAAGTAAAGTGTCTTTGCCTCAGGATAAATGAAAAGGGATTTCAATTATATTTGCTCTTGACAATGCAGAATATGATAGGAACTTACCAAAGACCAAGTTACTGGCAAGATACAAGGGGGGAGAGGGAACTTTAAGCATAACTGTAATTTTACTAGGATGTTAATTAAAATCCATATTGATCCACAGAGGAAACAATACAATAAAAAATTGGTATACACTACATCTGGTGCTGGAAAGTTGTTCATAAGAGTACTCAGGCTCCGCAGGAAACACAGTAATATCACTGACACAGTAAAGGGCCCGAAAATTAAATAAGGTATGTGGCCATCACAGCACTATGCTCACTTGAAAGACAAGGTAAGAAACTATGATTCTGTTCTAACTCAACAGCATATAGAAGACAGTAGATAAAAAAATGACATGAGCTACATATTTACAAAGACTTTAAAGGAAAAATGACAACTAAAATCCTTTCCGGGAGTATTCAACAGAAGCAATATGTCAATTGCTCCCTTTTCTCATCATATATCATGGCAAATCTTGATGTATTTCAACAATGCACCATAAACTATTTTAATCTCTGCTGGAGGTTATATGGTAAATTACCCTTTTACTTTTAAAAAGTACCTTTTAAAAAAAATAAAACAAAACACAACCCCTCCAATATTTACATAAGATGTATTTCTGTGTGTAACAGACATTTTCATGAATGTAAAGGTTCTTCTCAGCTTTTTAACTAGCTAATCTTCAAATAACTACTAGTTAAACCCACATATAACATGCAGAATGTGCATAATCTACCTTTCTTTGAATAGCTGGAAAAGACAGGAGGCTTTAGAGTTATTTTGTTAGGGGATGCTCTTAAATAACCATGACTATACAGTAAAGAATCAAAATGTATGGTAGTAACTGCAAGGTCCAAATTGTTAATCCAACAAATGGGTGACCAGGAAATGCAGCATGTATTTACAGTGTTGATTAGGGCAAGAGAATTGAGGACATCCTAAAACACATGGAGCCCAACAATGCAATATACCCAACCAATATTTATTGCTGCCTCTGTAGAAGCAATTTCCATTTTGATGCGTTCTCTCACACATGATGTTCTGAAACAGTTAAGTAACACAAAAAATACAGGTTCAAGATTATATCTGTCACAGATGAAAATACAGCATTTATGCAGCATTACATAATAAAGCCCCTGGTTTATGGAACCAAGGTCCCCTTGGGACTGCCACAAATCTACATATTGTCATATGGTGATAGATTTTTACATTTGCATATGTGAATTAAAAAGAACCCACATTAATAACCAAAACAAAACAGTTATTGAGTCTAAAGGGCTGAGGAAATGTAACAGCGCCATTCAGTTTTGGTATTCTATTCTATGCAGGTCAATATTAGTTCACAAAAATCTGTCTGGAAAGCCACCTATCTTAGCCAACATTTTAAAAAGAAATCAAGGCATCTGTTAAGAATACCTAATTCCAGGGGGGATGCCAAGACTGAGGGCAGATTCGCATTTGTGCTGTACTTAAAAGGCAGCAGAACTGTGGGGAGGGAAGAAACTGCTGACAGTTCTTTGCACACCTATTTTAGAAACCAAGAATGAATTAACTCTACCAAACTGTTTGTCTGGTCAGTATTTCTAGCAAGTAATTTCTAAAATTCTACTATTCTAATACAGGTGAACCTATTAACACTATTTTTGCCAAATAAAGTATCAGTTTTGTGGAAATAATCAATGTCAAGCATGGAACTCTATAAATTTATGGAATTCAACAAATTTAAGGAAGAGGTTGTACGGCATGGTATCTGCAGTAACAGATGACTGATCTTAGAAGTCTATTACACTGTTGTTTTCCAAAACTACTGTATATAAATTAGGTATCAGGTTTCACTAGTAGCTTAATTGAGTTTTGAACATGAACATTCACTTCAGAGTTGAAACATGAGTACATCCTCTCACTACATCACACAGACTATTTCATGATTTCATTAGCTCATGGATAAGTCCTGCACACTGCCATAGCCATCCCTCTCTCTCTTATGCTTTAATCTAACGCACAATTTGTCCAATGAAGGACTAGACATTGTAATTTCAAATTCTCAGAATTTTAACTAAAGTTCTTCTACCCTTAAGTATGAGAGAATGCAAAAAATACACCATCCTTGCATGTTTTAGTAGTAAGCATTATGTATCTTGTAACATATATAAAAATTAGCATGAAGGGATATTGCTACAAAGTTGTGTCTAACCTGATATTCTGATATCTCTAAATAAATCTGTTGACATATAACATAAAAAATATAAATATACCGATAACTATCCTCATCTATATATATTGCCACATGATTTTGGAATTGGACTTTTGATAAATGCAGTATATAACAAATGGAGGCAGATGCGCCATAATTTACTAATTGTATGCACATTTTTAGAACCCTGCATAAGATCTTCATTTAATCTACCTGTCATCCCTATAGAGCTGGAAACTATAGATTAATTTTTAAGGCACAGAAAGAAAGGCAAACGAAAAATTACAAGGAAGCACAAAATCCTAGGCATCCTGGCACTTAACAGAGAGCTCTAACCCGCTGAAAAGCTACTGGTCTTATTTTGGCATATTATCTTCAGTTCCTGATGACTTTTTAACGGAAATCCCTCCATCCTCCCACACCAGGAGAAAAAACAATATATTCAATCTGAGGAAGCCACCTGTGCTTTTAAATAGCCTAGCCTGAGAAAGAATAGGTCTTGTTACAGATGAGATACATAAATGGAAAACCATTTAACATTTGAGAAAGGTGACTAAATTCACTAGCCTAGTGTCAATTTTTAATTCCTTGGTTTGGTTTTTTTATTTTTTTTAAAGGCCATTCATGAAATATTAGAGATGCCAATCTTATATTAATGTTATGTCCTCTGACATCCACTCAGTGAAAGATAAAAAGGTGGCATTAATTTTTAGCAATGAAGCGAAATGTTGCATGGTGCAAGGTGACCCAGTCTCACTTAACAGATCACCAAAATATAATCACATAAAACCTATGATCTTTACACTGGCAAAAACAGTGCAACAAGAAGACAAGTACAACTTTAAAAACTTAAAAGACCAATCAAAATGAAACATGCACATTTGTAACATGTGAGTCCCCTGCAGCTATCCAAATTCTAGTACATGCAGAATTGTACTAGAATTTAGCTAGTTCAGCTTTACCTACAGTTTAATCCTACCACTATATCTAATCCAAAACAAATGTCTCAAAGTCAATTAAGCTGCTTGATTACAATAAAAATAGCTCTTGCTCTTCATCTTGGTTTCAGTATCTACTGGCTGATAACTCTTAGGTCATAGGGAACCCATTGTCTAACCACACTAGTCCAGAGCTGGGGAAAAGAAAAAAAGAAAACTCATACCAGTCTGATGATGTGTGTGCAATTCAATTATAACAAGACAAACCACCTTGGGTTTAGATTACCAAAAGAAAACTTCAGGAAGCACAGGCTTCGTAAAGCAGGTCTATTCTTAATTGATACAATTCTTCTCAGTCAGCTTGTTTTTGATTGTTGCTACAATTTTCATACGTTTCTCTAACGTGTTTTCTGATAGCTACTGACAAACTTGAGATATTCCCATGATGGACTTCGGCTGTAATCCACCATGACAATTCCCCTGTTTCTAAACCCTCACATTTAGTCCTTCAAATCTATTCACTGAGCTGCCTCACCTGCCACTCTGATTGCAATGCCTCCCAGATCCTCATCAGCTCACCTCATCTATCCACTGTCACACAAACTTGGGCTCGATTTGTTGAAATGGAGGAAACTTCTACTGGGGTCAAACGATGTAGTGGGGCTGAAACTAAGTGAAGCTTGCTGGATTGGGTAGAGAGTTAGGTGAAATTCTGTCAAATAAATCCTGAAAAAAAACCTCACAACAAAACTATGAATTCATGTCTGTATCTTGCACAGAACAACTCCTTTAAATATAATTTCTAAGTGTTTTAAATGAATCACTGTAGGCCTGGAAAAGTGCAGGCAAGATTAAATGAAAAACTTTTTTTTTTAATTTTTAATTTAATGATCCTTCGGCAAAGAAGACAAGACAATAAATGTCACAGAAGGTTGCTGCCTTACTTGCCTATTTATTGTTTACATATGTATTCATGTGAACACACGCATAAACATGCAGTGAAACTCTTCTTTAGCACATAGGTTTACATTCCCAGGACAGACATTGAACACAGAAGAGTTAAGTTCCTTCTTCACATCCATTTGCAAAAAATACAAGAAATAAAACAGAACAAAAATTCGATTGAAAACAATCAAATAAAAAAAAAACAAACAAAAAAACTTTCTTTTAAAAATATTAAAACTGTCAAATAAATGTAGCAAAATGTAATGAATGTTACTTTGTTTTAAAATGCCAGTTGTGTACCAACTGTAGTGCTGCTTGCCCTTGGTGTTGCAACTCAAACTTTATATCTCATGAAATGATGGTGCAGTACAGAATACAACTATTACAGTGAAGCAGGAACAAAGGTCAGGACTAGAGATGCAGCATTGCTGTTCAAATTCTGGAATTTTACTCCATAGAAACAGTCAAATTAAGGCAGTACAAAACTGAAAAATTTAACATTTTGCCTGTATTTACAGATGTGTAAAAGAAGAAAGGATGACATGTCAAATATACTTTTACTTCTACTACACAATATTATGGAGATGATATGGAGCAATGTACTTTGTGTAGACAATTTAGGCCATGTGATTCATGGGCTGGTCCTGATCTGGGCACATCGGAAGAGCCCTGTAACCCAGTATTCCACTCCAGTGCCCCAAAAGATGTCAGCTAGCAATGGACCTACCCCAGCCAATGGTTCATTGCCCTTACTTTAATGTAGTAA
This sequence comes from Psittacus erithacus, assembly GCA_009867235.2. NCBI lineage: Eukaryota > Metazoa > Chordata > Aves > Psittaciformes > Psittacidae > Psittacus > Psittacus erithacus. The sequence continues at coordinate 14,363 of WYDI02003012.1, read as the reverse complement.
CTGGTAAAGTGCTGCCAGCATTTAAATGGGTATTCTTCATCTACCAGACACAAGGCACAGGGAGAGAGAGTTAGTGAGGGGGAAGGTGACAAGAGCTGCAGAGTTAAAACAGATACAAACATCCACAACTTCAAAAATATACTATTAATACATCAGGGGATCTCAGGTTCTTACCCACTCTGCCCAGATTCATGCCACTAAACACAAGGCTTAAGAGCCTGGAAAAAAAAAATTAAATAAATCCAACCACGTGAAAGTAAAAAAAAACCCCAACCTGCTTAATGACGGCAATAAAAATCCCATGCCAATTTTTCTACTATGTTCTCAAAATAGGAATAGTGCCTCTTATGCCCTAATTTTATAATTTTCTTTGCCCCATGTTAAAACACCAGTGTAATTATCCTTTGTGAAGGTTGGCTGAGGTCCGTGTGAAAATCTAGTCAGGGTGATTATTTAGCTGACTTTTGTATTTGTGGAATTTAGGCAAGAATGTTTCAAACCATTTGTCAAAATAACTGCTTCATCTGCTTTAGTATTTTTGTAATTGCTAAAAAAAATATAACTTTTTCTAATAAACTGAGGGAGAGTAAGGTTAAATACTGTAATTACCAACTTGTAAGAAGAGCTGAACATGAAAGTCGCGCAAAGGAGTTCCTAATTTTGATGTATTTGGAGACAATTTTCAGGATTTAATGACTGCAGCATACCTGGAAATGTAAGGCACAAGAACATGATAGGGAATATTCTTCTACATTTCCATAATGCATTTAAGCTCTACTGAAAATGCTTTGTTACTCATTAGTAGTTTTACATGTAAGTTTATGAATACTTTCATTTTAAGAAGAGAGATTTCAAATAACTTGTTATATTTACCTACAGGAAGGAATTATTAACATGTCTAGACTCCATCTAGGGGAGCATCTCCATTAAAAAATGTTGAAACATCCTTATGTACTTAATTTAAACTATTTCCTATATATGATTTTCTTGAATGAAGCTTTTGGTGTATAAGCAATGCAAAGATTGCTACTGAAAAGCTACACTGCAAATGATGCAAAAGCACCTTAAACTCATGGTAGTTTCCCCAAGTCATACATTTACTCCAGTTCTCTCCCCAGCTACTATTGTCTTAGCAAAGGTATAACTCTTACAATAAAACTCCACTTGCTGCCCCTTTGCCTCCAGAAGTTGACCACAACCACCACCACCATTAAATAGTAAAAAGTGTGGAGGAATCTGATGACAGAATGAGGACGATGCGGAAGTGAAACTCCAGAGCATGCAACCACAGCATCCCACAGCTACTCTTCCGCAGCTCCAGAATCATAAACCCACAATCTGGCTCCCTGACAAGTAGCCCATGAGCAGGCCCATGAGACCTTTCAGACCAAGGACAGACATTGCAAAACCTTTGCCTACATTCCTCAGCCCTTCCTAACTGTCATTAAATATTGCTAGGATACAACAGCTCGCTCTCCTTTCGCCACACCAGTTGTACTTTATAAGCCTGTCCAAAAAGGAAAAAATAATTATTATTTTTTTCCAGATAATAAAGTCTACAATTCTCTTATCTCTGAATTAACTACCATGTTGCTTTCTGGCATAACTTTTTTGGAGGTACCACACATCAGACTTTCCAACTGACTGATTCCATGAGGATTGTGCCTTGGAAGGTTCTACTTTTATAATTATTTCCCTTTAAAAACTTTCTAATTCAGTACCCACAGCAGCATATATATTCCTATGGAAAATTCTGTATAAATTTTCTGGAAATTACAATTTTAAGACATTTCCAATCTATGAAATTTGACAGGGGAAAAAATATTACTTCAGAGTGATTAAAAAAACTACAGAAGGATTATCACTGCCTATTAAGTGTGATAGTTTGAGCAATTTCTATGGAATCCTTTCTTATTTTATTCCTATTAGATTCATTAGCATTTTTCCAGCTAATAGCTAACAATTGTCCACTGTATAATGAAAGCCCTTCCTAAATCTGCTTCAATGGCTAGACATTATGGCAATCAGCTAAAACTTTCTTATTTATCATTCAATAGATTTACACAGTGCAGTTACATCCCTTTGGAAACTGAACACCCTGATGAGCATTGCTGCCCAGTCCCACAGTGCCTACGGCAGTGCAGGGATACGCTCCTCCTGCTGCAACGCCTGCAGTTCATGCATAGCTCCACATTTGCAGGATCTCACACTCTTCTCTACCATGCACTATTGACCTCTGTCAAGAGGTCAACAGGAAGGTCTCAAATCTAAGCTCGTATGTTTCTTGTTATGGTCATCATGCTTGCAAACATATATTTTTGTTTCAAGTATATGTTCCTGCCTCATTTAAGGTAGGAACAGATGAAAGATTTCTAGTTGGTGCACCCACTGTTTAGGTACCTGAAATGTTCAAATGTACCTCAACTGCCCAATGCGTTAGCGAGCAGCCTACAAGGGCAGCTTTATGGCAGCTGTGATGCTATGCAAGAACTCAGATAGCTTATTTAGACTGAGTTTATCTCCCTAAAGGACAGCAAATGACTTTTTGCCCCCATTTATTTTGTATTCTTTTAATGGAATACAAACATTTTTTTTTCACATTAGCAACTGGTTTGTGGTATTATGTGATCAATTTCTAGTTAGTAAAAATTAACATCCTCCATTTTGTCATAAGATCATGCAAAGGCTTTTTTGCTGCACAGTGACAATCAATGCTCTCTCCTACTGAGAAGGACACAGGCTTGGTTTAGTTGTATGTTAATTTTTTCTCTAATTTTCATTTCTGTGAACACTGCCATAACATATAAGTCAGTCTTAATGTTCTTTTAAGCATTGTTAAATGCTATGCAAAGTTTACATGGCAAGCCTGTAACTCTTAATGCATCAGATTTTCTACATTAGCGATTGTTCATCTGTTATGATTTCTTAATGGACTCTTTTAAAACGAACTAGGTTGTAATTAATTGCAGCCCGTGATTATGGAAAAGGATTGGTTAGAACCTTTACCCTTGATATACACCAAAGTGAAAGAAAGGATACAGGTTACAGCTTAACAGTTTTACTTAGATAAATGCTGACATTTCTTAATAGAACCAAACAATTCCATGTTCTGCCCATAATTTTTCATATTTATTTTTTTAAACTGTGTCAAGCATGTATTAGAATTGAGAACTACTCACTTGGAAGGAAATATGCCTGCACTCAGCACCTTTCTTTGTGTGGAATAGGTTTGTACATCGAAAAGTTTAACAGTATGCAATTGTTAAGAGCATTTAAATATTTCTTTATGTTGGGCATCAATCTTTATCATAATTCTTTTTCTTTTTTCTTCCAGTTACTAACCTTCACCTCCTCAGAACAAACTAAAATGTCATGTAGTTAGTCTGTCCTCAGGAGAGTTTTCCGGAACATGAAAAACCAAACCCAAAGCCCAGCTTGCTGCTATTTGTTTAATTCTGTTTGTATGCAGGGGGGGTGCGGCTCTACAGACCATTTTCACACATATACTCTTAGCAAAAGTGTTCCTTATGGGTTAGTGAGCAATTTTAAGCTAGTGGCTACGTTTTTTAAATCTCTGAGAATACAGAGCCAGCATATTTATAAACAGAAAAATTGAACTCCAATTTTCCAAAGTTGTGTCATGTATTCACAAGAGGGCTATTTTGAACTTGTCAAACTAAGTCTTGAAACAAGGAGCTTGGAAAACAGTGGGTTCTTTTTATCATCACACTGATTTTTGCGGTCCAGGTTTTTCCAGCCATGATGATCTGGGTCCTGTGAACAGATTTCCAACAGATTCTACCACAGGATATGAAAATGCTTTGGAAGCCTAGATCTGGTTTAAAAAAAAGTGGTGTTACTGTCATCAATCTGTAATCAAGTGAACTGAAAACAATTTCAAATACACTAATAAATCCTTTCTTTTTTGACCTCACTATGTTTTCAAAATTTACAAGTTAGCCTTGGAAATTCAGTAATCCCATCTGACTACCACAAGAGACACTGTCTGCTAGATCACGGTGCTTTTCAAGCAATTTTTCTTGGCCTCTATTTTGCCACCTGCAAAATCAGGCAACACTTTTGGAAATGTGTTTATGAATGCCTAAATTTGAATGACTGACATTTTGATATTGCCTTGTGTCTATCAGCTATGTTATGAAAAGAACACAGTTTTATAGGAAGCTCCAACTACAGCAGAGCCTGAGGCATAATTTCTACAGTTTAATCAGTGAATCTCTTACTTAGTATCGCAAGGCTTCCTCTTCCTTGCTCAGTATGCTGAAATTGTTCATCTTTCTGGAATCATTCAGCTGAACTTATTTCATCATAGTAGGAATATTAAAAAATAGCTAGGCTTGCTGTGTCTATTTATCAGAACCTGAAATATTCTGACAGTTGAAGTTTCAATTTATTACTGTGCTAGGTCTGTTCTAAGTGTAAAACTGAAAAGGCATATGGTTGATAAAACAACCTATAACTTCTTTGAACACTATCTCAGAGCCTGTGAACATACATCAGTATGTTCATTCCCATGTAGCAGAAGATATTCATCCTTAACAGAAGCAGATCATGAGCAAATGCCAAAAAACTAGAGCGGAAGTTGGATTTCCCATTTATTATTTAAAATGTGCACTCCGCAACTGTCAAGTTAAAGAAGAGCTTTAAGAGCATCCGGAGAGAAAAGAACGGGGGCTCAGCGGCAACTGTGCCAGCCCCACATGGCACTGTTTGCAATATGGTCCTGAGTTACCCATGCAGTGCTCCATTTGTAGAGCTGGATGCAAATCAACTCCTGCAGCTCAGGCGGGAGGGTAGGATGAAATGAATCCTAGCTCCCCCCAAAACCCACATGCAGCTCTCAGAGCCAGCAGCCAGTGACCAAAATACCTGAGCAGGAAGCAGTGAGGGAGCCCAAGGGCTGCTCTGCCAAGAAATGCCCTCAAGGAAATTTTGGCTTGCCTAGAGGGGTGGGGGATTCACCTCCACCTAGGCTGGAGGAAAAGCACATTGGCTCCTTTCACGGCTGGGTGAGCTGTTGCAGCCATGGTTTTCAAACAAGTTTGTAATAAAAACCGAGAACCATTTCTCCTGACTTCGCTTCTGTTGCCTTTAACTGTATCCTCTTCACGCACGCTTTTACAGAGAAGTAGGGCATCCAATACAGAGAGACCTAAATCTCAGCTAAGGACCTTGTGTACCATAATCATACAGAGCGTAGGTGAAAGCAAAATGTGCACTCAGAAACAATAACAAAAAAGCAAAGTAAAACACCTGATTCACGTTCACATCAAAACTGAAGTGAATTCATAGCAAACAACTCTCATGACTGCCAGCCTTCGCTGGAAATATGAGAGCTGACAGCCTTGCTATTGCATATTAAGTAATCATTGTAGTAAATAACAAACCCCAGTATTTGTAAGTTTATTTGAAAGTGGTGCTGAAGTATGAAGAACAAAGCCAGAATAAAGTATTTCAGACTCAAAACCTAGCTCTGACATGGAAATCTTCTGCTCACTTAGAAAATTTGCTGAAAACGTATGTCCTTAACTTCGCTGAAAAAGGCTCTCCCACTCAAATACATACATCTGCCTACATGTTTAGAGCTTAGCATATGCACACTTATCAGTGGGATCAAGGCTTTAATCCTTCTTCTTGAGGCCTCAGTAATAAAGTGGGGATAGCCACGCTTACCTACTTTCTAGGGTGTTGTCAAAATTAATGCTCATGGAGCTGTCAGTAGGTGAAAATCATTACAGTTCCCATCCTGCAATTGCTAATGCATAGGCTGCCTGCTGCACACACACTGAGCCTGGCGAAAGCTAATTGAGTCCTTTGAAGGCGCAGCAGTTTGCCCAGGCCTTATCAATAAACTGTTAAGAGTTTAAAAAACAAAACAAAACCCTACTATACTAAATGTGAACACAGCACAACTTTCAAATGATCCGGCAGACCAGAACCTCTGGGGCTAAGCATGGTGCAGGAAAAGCATTCATAACAGAATACAACACGGGGAGATGTATACAGACACACACACATATATATATATGCACACACACACGCACAGAAGGATATAAAACCATAGCTATTAAGCCAATTATTCAGTATAACTGTGTGTGCACATACTTCCAAAAACACACTCACAAGCAAGCACTCATCTAAGCGCATCCAGCACCTGAGCTACAACAAAACAGTGATTGTATGTATGTAAACAGATGAAAATATAAACGCAAAACTGACGCACATTATATTTTGCGTCCTTCCCTAAACTTAACTCTCATCCTGAAGAGAAGGCTAGAAAAAATTATACTTGATGGTTCACTTTGAAGAATGTAAATGACATTTGGAAAAGATCTGAGCCAAACTGGTTTGCTCATCGATATATCCCACAAAAACAATTTAACTGACGTCAAATTCAAATAATTCACCTGACATCACACTGGAGAAGCCAACCATGAACATCTCACAAATTATTATTTTGATCCAATTGTTAGAAGAGAATTACAGCAAAACCTGCACTTTCCACAGCTATTAAAGCAGTGACCCTGGCAGAGCATGCTTTTGTGCTGAACTTTTTATATCACCAAGCCTATTAATCAGGTGGCAGTTCAAACTGATGCGCTTTAGATAGTTGACCCTGGTCAGTGTTTTAATTACTTAGTATTAAATGGTAATTAAGACTTTTCACATTCAGGTTTAATCCAAAGAAATTGTGTAAAATCCAGCAATTTAATGAAGAGTTGTGTTCTTTAATGTGCTTCAGGCTGGACACCGAGGATGCAGCAATTTACTATTGACAAGCACTAAAGGAACAGGTCATTTCACAAGTATAGTGTGGACAAAGGTGAACCGGGCAACTGATGAAATCTGTGGCCAAGGCGAAATAGCAATCTCTAAGCCAAATGGTAATAACGTTACTGAAATGAAGCAGTGTAGCTTCTGAAGTGAACTGTCATAAGGAGGATACAGGCTTCAGGATGGCCTGGCTGAAGTAATTAAAACATTATTTCCTGAAACCCACTCAACATGGTTAGCCCTACCTCTGATTTTGTGTGCTACACCTGAAAAGCAAAATTATGTGTGTAAACCAGCAAGAAACACCAGCAGTTGTAGCTAACGTTCTACGAAACAGTGTCCACCTCTCAGAAAGTATTTACTAAATCTGCAATAAGTGGGGCAAATAAAGAGTCATGCTTTAATGTTCTTTCCCATATTATCAAATTATATCTCAGTATTTTCTACGACATGCAAGAACCAAGTAGAAACACAGTCAAATGTCACTGTCCAAAATACCCTGCTAAATCAAAGACAATTACTTCCCTCAATAGCTATTAAAGGCAGATAGTTTAATCATTGGGAAGGCAATCTAGTGTATAGGACACTGCAATAGGAGTCTAGAGATGTAGGCTTAACTCACAGCCCTGCTACTGACCTGCTATATGACCTTGGGCAAGTCTCTTCACATTTCAGCGCCTCTTTGTGTCCCTATTAACCTTTGTGCGTCTCAGCTATTTAGAATGTAACCTCTCTGACGCAGAACAGTCTCTCACTACATGTTCTTACAATACCAGCACAACAAGGTCACCATCTTGGTTGAGACCTCTAAGTGCTACAGTAATCCAAATAAATAAGAACAATATATTCAATTATTCAGAATCCCACTTACATTTATTCAATTTTCAAGTAACATCTGGATAGCTGAGACATCACCACAGATTTGAATGTGCATCCTACATCCTTTTAATTTTCATGTCTTACCTGCTGTTCGTGTAATTGAAATTTTTTTTAATTTTCATAAAGCAAAGAACACCTAACCCACCACCTAAAACACGAGCAATGGAATAAGACATTGGTGCCCAAGTTAATTCAGATCACACAGGTAATAAATCATCTGTCTGAAAGAAGAAACAAGAAGAACCATCCAGTATGAAGTTTGACCCAGCAAAGACTTAAGCATGTTCTTAAGTTTAAGCCCAAGTAGTCCCAATGAAGCTCTTAAAGTAAGCTTAAGTAAGGAATCGGAGCTTTTCAGAGTTTGGGGGATAAACTCTGTAAAAGATTTGAAAAAATCATAGCAAAAACATTGACATAAGCATGTTAATATGCATATCGTGAAATTGTGCAATATAAAAAGGTTCCTAAAGAAGTGAGCAAAAATTCTGTTTCCTTTAAAAACAGGTAATTAAATGACAAGTATTTCTTGGTACTAATCATGCTCTCCAACAAGATGACACCACACTTACATAGGCAGTTCAAAGGATATTTCCTATACTTGCATTTATTTTATCTATTTCAATTGTTCTTTGAAAGCACTTAGGTGCAAAAAAATTAACAGATATCTCTGTGACATGTTTCCTTAAACTATTGTTCAATCAAGATATAGTCTTCATAAATTTGGACTGCATTTTCAAGAAATACCCAAACTGAGCTTAATGAGGAAAAACAGGCTCCAAGCAGGACCTAAGAATTAATAAGAAAAAGTAGGAATTATGCACTAAGTATTTTATCTAATTAATTTAGCTAGAAGCTTAAACGCAATAAGCATCAAAATATCATAAAGATTTGGTTACTTAAAGAAGTTTGCACAGAGGAAATCACATTGACAGGAATCATTCTTCTTTTCTTGATTCAGATACTCGAGTATGCTCACCTTCAGTTCACGCTTTTTAATTCTGACTCTTTGGAAACAAAAACAAACACAAAAGAAGAAAACATTAAACACTCCCAGTTGGAAATTGTTACAAAAGCAGTAGTAGCAGAAAAGAATTGCAATTAAAAATGTATTGACCAACAAAGGAAATGTTGAACAATAATTTGGCAGTGCAACTTTTGCAAATCAGCTAAAATCCTACCTGAAGAAAGGGCTGAAGCCTATGCAGATATCGATATCTCAATAATCTGCCATGAATGACAGTAGGATAATAACCATCACAAAAAATAAAAAAAAGAAAGAAAAAGAAAAACCCACATGTGACTTAATAGCTGCCCTTTGAAGAAAACTGAAAGCTCTAGGAAAAATAGAAAAAGAAGTCTGCTGTCTTCCCTAGTCTCATAAATTTTTACTATCCAAACTCAAGCTTGGGGTACAGTATTATTTTTTCACACAGGAAATCTTACTTTTAAGTATGGCACGAAGGTAGGATGAGACAATGGTAAATCTGTTGAGGTTGGAATGTGCACAACTTACTACCACTGTAAAGAGATTATTATCTGAAAAAAATACTACATAAACTATTAGCCTTGAACATATAAAATTTGTAGCAATCATAAATGCCAGTGAAAAACAAGAAAAAGCACAGCAAGAACTTGTGTAATAAAAGAAGGGCCCTTAAAGATCTTTTTTTCTCTTGGGAATTTAAATGTAGTGAAAATTTGGAAGACGCAGTTTCTTTAGGAAGGAGCTCAGTTACCATAACTGATACACATTGCCAGCCTTAGAATTCTAATTGTGTTTAATACAGTTTCATGTTGCGTCAAAGTACAAAATCAATACCATTTGTCCAGCAAACAGGAAAAATGGAATCTATAAACTGCTCTTATTGAGTAATTAAACACCTATTATTGTCATGAGTGGTGAAACAATGAATTTGATAAGACAAATTTTTGTGAGAAAACACTGCAGTGATTAATACCTCCCTACGTATTAAACAAAAATGACTGCCTTTTGTGCGGTACTGCTGGCAGAACAGGAATGAGAGAAGTAGTTGCCAGTGCCACAATAACAGGCTAACCTTGAACTGAACTCCTTTCCTCAAGAAATTAAATGCTGTAGCAGGACTTTAAATCCCTCCACTTAGAGCTCATTTGTGTTCCACATAACCTGCAGTTCCTGAAGAGAACTCATTATCTTCAAAAGGAGAATCCTTTTATAATTTCTTTACAAATGTGTACATTGTTTCTACAAAAAGTATTTCATATCAGGAAAAGGGATAAGAGTATTAACAGGGTAAGCAAGGCAAAAAAGGCTCGTATCATTAAGACACCATTTCTGCTTCCTGGGAATTCAAACGCTAGCTACAGTGATATGGAAAAACGAATGAGAATGAGGTTAAAGAAAATGTACCTTTACAGCAAAATTTTAATCTGTTAGATTGATGCTAAAAACTGCCTTAGTCTTTCTCCTGCTATATGCTGTATTTCTATGTATAGACTCCCTCCCCCAATGCCCCTCCTGTAGCTTTGGCTTCCTATTTTTCTTTTCACTTAGAATGATGCACTAGGAACAACTATAGAGTACAAAAGATGAATCTATGGATGTGACACTTGTAAAGGGTAACCCTATTTCACAAGTGAGATGGGACAAAAAAGAAAGAAAAAAGGCCACGGAAGCAATAACTGCTCACTGAATTACCATTAAATTGTAAGATTTACAATCCAATGTACAGTAAGTGCATATCTAATGGAGTTTGTCCTCTAAAAGAATATAAAGTAGATCTTTGCAGCATAAGATGTATGCAGGTTATTTTTTTTTATTTATTTTTTTGCATTCTTTTTTAAATTGGGACACAGAAAACAGATGTGCACATAAATTCCAGAATTTTTATACATATTAAAACTAAGCCAAAGGCAACATTAAAATATGATAAATGTAGTATGATTAGCAGGATCTGGCTTTGTATTTTCAAAATATGCTCACATTCTACAAAGAGAGATAAAAGATGACTAACACAGCCAGTCAATACTGCTTTCACAGATATCTTTGGTAAAAGGAGATCACATATTATAAATTCAGTTTATTGCTCTGATCTACTGGAATTCAATGAAATTACTCAAATTACTTTTTGTGGGGAGCGGCAAAGCAGCTGCTGACCATTTCCAATGCCCTCAAAACAAAGTATCTGGATAGGAGTTTCAGACCACTTTGTTATTGTCTTAAATAACCTACAGTATTTATTTTCATATAATAGATGCATATGAATAAGGCTTATACACAATATTATTGTTCATAAATATTTTTGTCACTAATTTCACTAGTCTTACTCATATGAGCATAACTGTTGAGTTATTAAGTTTAGAAATCAGCAAGGCATGTCAAATTATTTACATAGCAGCAAACTTTTACATGAAATACCAGGCATATTCCTATTATGCTATATTACCATGGTATAAATAATCACCTGTTTTACAGGATGACTCCGGAAAATTCAAGACTGTAATAAAACCCCAAACTATCACATAGACAAAGGAACTTTTGGGTGGGTAAGCCATTCAAATAGCAGCAAAGCAGACTGTGTTCTGTATTCTTAATTTGATTACAGTTTTATTTTCCTTAGCTAAACTTCAAGCTTCCATGTTTCCACATTTTCACAAATGGCATTGAAACTTTAACTCTCCTACCTAAAAGGAACATTGCCACACAAATTTTCCTGTTATCTGGCTTTTATTTCAGAGGATTAAAAAGCAATGCACAAGATCAGCAACAATAGCCTTGTTCTCTCCAACCTTAGTGAATCAAGTTCACTGGAGGTGAAGCAGTGGAATTATCAGTACAAGTGGCTGTGTCATCAAAGCTTTCTGAGAGGTAGTATATGGAAATGCCTAAACAAACAGAAGCGTAAAAGCTGTCTCTATAGGAAAGGGCTCTTCCAAGGCTATTCATTAAAACAATTCCAATTGCAGCTTCATGATGCAGCATTACATTATGTGAGAAATATAAAATCTTGACATTTTTCTAAATGTGAATGGGTTAAAGAACCTCTCCACGCTACAGTGAGCCTGAGAATTTCCAGCAACTGATGAAGACCAGTTGACCACCTGATACTTTTTCAGCAGGGTGACAAAATTAAAGGATTGCTTTGATTTGCTTGAAGGATTACTTTCTATAGTTAATTGTTTAAAGCGCACAATCTTACAAAAGGAAAAAATATCAGGAAGGTTAATGTAGAGTGAGCTAATTGCAAGCTGATTACATTGTGCAAAGCGAGAGATATTACTTGCATTACATACCATCACAAGGACTAGCCTATTCCACCCTGCTGCTGCAGCAAACAAGCTGATTTGCTAACAAAGTGGTCAGCTCAGGCACTTGCACAGCATCTCGGTGGGTCCACAGGCGACTGCTTCCCATGCAGAGAATCTCAAGCTCCATTTTCCAATCTGATTACACGGCTCCTTATTCCAGCAGCCTTAAACCTTCATGGCAGTTTACCAACATTTTCATCACTTTTTCTTTTACAAAGCAAAAGAACTGATAAGCTCTCAGGTATCCGGGATTTCATAGTCGATGGCTGGCAGGCAGCCAGCTTCCCTCACAGCACAACTGTTTCGTGCCACAATGCAAAAAGCACACTGAATTTAACAGATAGCACAAAACTATTAGAATTCTGCAGTACATACAAGCAAGCAGCATGTTTCTGTCTTTGCAGATGTAGACAGCTCTGTTTAGTTGCATTTATAACATGCCTACGCCTGAAAAGACAAGTTGTTTTTTTTTAAAAAAAAAAAAAAAAAAGAAAAAAGAAAAAAAAGAAACACCAGAACAAATGAAGACAAGAGTACCGTCACTAAGTCAATCGCACTCCAGTGTGTACCCAAGTTACTTCACTGCAGTGCTGCCAAGTTACCAGGAATTAGAGACAATGCCAATAATTTTTTAAAAAAAAATTAAGAAAAAGGAAAATAAATCTTCACATTACATGAAAGTATTTGACATAAACTGAAATTTTAACATTGAAATAAATTAAAAAAAAAAAGAGAAAAAAGAGACACTATTGTCTTTTTTCGGCATGTTAAATGCTTATATAAAGCATGAAAATAGCCTCAAGTTATACCTTGGTTTACTTGTTCCCTGGCTTAGAAATACCACTTGAATAATGAATCAACAAAAATACGTGTAACATCTTTATAAAATGCTTATTCTGATGTATATCATGTACAGTCTAAAAAACTGAGGAACACAGGAAGAATTGTAAATATAGATGTAAATTTTTATATACATATATATAAAGAAAATAACAGAATGCAGAATGAGAGTTCTGGAAAGAGACTGTCCTACAAATCTTATGAAATCCAGTAATAAGCAAGAGAGAAGGAAACTTCCTTATTTTCAGTTAAAGACAACAACATCAATATTAAAATAACAAGTTTTTACTTATTACTCACACTCCCATTCAAATAAACTGGTTATCTATGTATTATATGCACTATGCCTAAACCAGCCTATAACATGAAGTTAATAGTGTAGAAAACAATTCCCCCATATCCCCCCCAAGCAAAATGTCTGGGGTTTGGGTTTTTTTTTGTTTTTTTGGTTGTTTTTTTGATCAAAAGGATTAAACTGAAGGAATATGACCCACTAAGTATTCTTAGAAGAAAAAACACAATTTTGCATCTCATCCTTTTTATCATAAGGGAATGGAGGTGGAAATAGGGAGGGTAAGACAGTGAGTTATGGAGGGAGGGGAAAAAAAAAAGTACAACTAAGCTGGTGCGATGGCTCAGTACACCAGATCACCAGTGCATTGACCCTCTGTATCTCTGAGTCATTAGCTGGAATCCCAGCTCTGCCTTTAGGAGTAGGGATTTGAACTCACACACCGATGTGGTGAGATTCGGGATCTTGAACGTGCCAGACAGAGGGGTCATTCTCCTCGGTGCGGAGAAAGCCGGAGGCCTCCCAGGAGGGCAGGGTGGGATGAGTGACTGTCGCCCGGCGCAGGCACTGGACATGCTGCTGACTCAGGCAGGGACATTGACAGGCACCACTGCTTCTCTCCATCACTCGTGGATGGAGCGGGTTTAGGCCACTGGTGCTGGTAGGTACAAAATTCAGGGGGAAATTATCAACACATCCTTACTTGTCTCTGTGTGTGTGCACATGTGTATTTGTACATATACATCTCTGTGTGCAGCTATACAAATGTTTACATGTATATACAAAGACATACTGAAACAGGCTAAACTGGCTTCTCTGCAGCCATACGTAATGCTCAGCACTGCCAAAACATTTCTACATCAATTCTGCTCCTTAATACAGCTACAATTTTATATATAGCCACAGAGACTACATATGTATATCCTATTCACACGTCATTCACACACATGTAGTACTATGTGCAACTCCCTTTACCTTTAAAATTGTTTGCTAAGTTACACGGAAATTTCATCCCTGATAAAATAAAAAGCACATTTTAACCAGCTTCTAATACCATCACATTATTCCCATGAATGATTCCTAGTAAACTATTTATTACAGCTGTAAGAATTGAAAGGGTTTGTTTCCATCAGACGCAGGTTGGGGGGTTGCCGGTTGCCACCCTCCCCTCATCCCCCCCCCCCCCCCCCCCCCCAACCCCCCCCTCCCCCCCCCCCCCCCCCCCCCCCCCCCCCCCCCCCCCCCCCCCCCCCCCCCCCCCCCCCCCCCCCCC
>WYDI02003011.1:0-28576 GCA_009867235.2 Psittacus erithacus | reverse complement strand
AGTGTTCAAGGCCAGGTTGGACACAGGGGCTTGGAGCAAGCTGCTCTAGTGGAAGGTGTCTCTGCCTGTGGCAGGGGGTTGAATGAGCTTTGAAGCCCCTTCCAACCTAAACCAGATTATGAGTCTGGCTGTTGTGGGGTATGTCTGCAGTGCCATCCAAATACAGTGTGCCCCAAAAAGAATAATAACTTATAGAGTGTATTTTCATCAGTCACCTTAAATTTGTGGGTTATTAATAGTGTTTGACATAGTTTTTTTTCTAGACTCTCAGTGATCTCTGACTTCCCATTGAGGTGAGTGACCAGTGTGTGTTCCAGGGATGGTGGGTTTTGTTCAGACCCCATAGTATGTGATGGAACAAATCTTTGTAAAGCCAGCTGTGGACTCAACAGTGTCATTCTGAGGGAGAAAGGAAACCACTGAGGAAATATCTCAGTGTGCTTTTGTTTTTGTAATAGAATTGTGACGTTTCTTGGTAATGAGTTTCATCAGTCAATAGTGTGTGAGATCTGGTGCTTGCACGTGATGAGTTTTGCTGTTTCTCCCCACTAACATGCTGCAAATCTCCAAAACTGGTAAATGAGCACAAATTTTTGTTTGTTTTTCCTCAGGCAAAATACATTTCCCAGTGCATCGATGAGATCAAGCAGGAGCTCAAGCAGGATAACATTGCAGTGAAAGCAAATGCAGTCTGCAAACTTACATACGTAAGTGCCTGTCTGGGGTATGCTGCGATCCCATCTTTGGTTTTGTATTGCTGACTGGGTGCCTGCTCTTCTCAGACTGGTGCAGGTGAAGATGCTCCCGCATGTGCTTGACAGCAGAGGCTGCACATTCCCATCCTGTTCATTGTGCTGGCGCTAGGATTGGTGCAGTTGTATTTTGTTGAGTTAGCTCAAGAAGCTGCTCTGATTTAAAACCAACCCAGTTTTAAGCAGTTGTTTTCAGCTGGATTGTTTCTTATCAAATAGTTGCCTGAGCCCTTGGAACTGGTTGTTTCTCTTTATGCCATCCTTTGTCAAGGAGAAGAAAACTGTTAATTACTTTTGTGCTTCTGTTCTGGGTTTTAGTTAAAAAAATCAACCCTGGAAAGAGCCCTTTCCCACTGATGTTCATATCATTGTGTGTTATGTGGAATTAATGCAGACTCTTTAAATCTTGTTTCTGGAACATCAAGGCTTGTTTCCCTTACTGTGTGTGGAGCAGAATGTGACATTCCGCATGAGCTTGAGAAATCTTGTAGTAATGTTTTTGGTCTCATGTTACATCTTCACTTTTGTGTGTTGACCTATTTTTTGAGTCTCTTATTTCAGAAGGCTGTTACCTTTGTTTCTCTGCTCACAGTTACAGATGCTGGGCTACGACATCAGTTGGGCTGCTTTCAACATCATTGAAGTCATGAGTGCATCAAAGTTTACATTCAAAGTGAGTTCTCTGTGTAGCTACAGCTGTACCAGCCAAGCTGTGTTTGAATGGGTTGAGACATCATCTTTTGGTTTACTTTCTTAAATACAGAAGGGAAGCAACTGTCTTTGTTTCTAGTGCATGGGTAATACTTGGCCTGCTTGGCTAGGCTTTTTCTACCAGATGTTTGGCAATACCTATATATCTTTCATGCAGAAACAGGGTATTTTATGTGAATGCCCTCTAAGATTCCTTATAGCAGGCGTATTTTATTTTGGAAGAGCTTTTTAATGTTTCTTGAAGAGTTTTGTTCATGCTTTGCGTTGCAGACCTTTTTCACCAAACAGGGTGGAATGTTATTGTCTGAGGAATAGTTTCCAAATTGGGCTTTAGTACCTGAAAGTCAGGAGTCAACGCAGACAAAATAAATGTAATGTTCCCTATTCCTTCTACTGACAATCCTAGCTTATTTTTCCTTCTTTGGGGTCATTGAATCTCTATCTTGTAACAAAGTAGGCAAGGTAAAGCTAGTTTTATTATCCTTAAGATAGAAGTATTATCCCTGGAGATGTTGCCTGTCTAAGCTTATTCTTTCCTGATATAAACCCCCTTTTCTAGAGAGCCTTGTCATGCCTTTTCTGTTACACAAACCTCCTGCTATTGATTCATCTTTTTATTAATGGTTTTGAAGCTGCCAGTTGTTGTTCATCTAAACTTTGCCTAAACTGACTTTACAAACATTGCTTTTCCTCTTTGCCTTTTGCAGCGCATCGGTTACCTCGCGGCCTCTCAGTGCTTTCATGAAGGGACTGATGTCATCATGTTGACTACAAATCAGATCCGAAAGGTGAACTTCTTACTTCAGTCCTTATTTTTATCTTGCATTGTCTCCCTGGTTGTATTTTCAGATCTGTATGAAGTAATTTATCTTCCAGGAATATAAAGGTGTTTGAGTAGAATTCTGTTCGCTTGGGTTGCAATCTGCTCTCATTCCATGAGCTAAAAGGATTAATGAAACACTTCAAAGCTGTCCATGGACTTCCCTTGTGCTGTCTCACCCCAGCTCTCTGTTTGACACAGTGAAAACGAGAAATTTTGGTACTATTACCAGGCTCTTAGTCAGCTCTTAAAAGAATCTAGCGGATCAGAAAAATTCCTGAAGTAAAATGAACAGTCATCTTGCTCCACAGATTTTCTGTCTGTGAGGGCCTGTTTTCTTTTGGTAATAAGCTTTTGACACCTTTGGTGTTATTGTGTGTAAAAGTGAAGAGTGTATGTAAAGTTGTATTCTGTATTCATGTAGCAAAGTGTCTTCTATTCATTCTCATAGAGCTTTGTGACTTGGATTCTTCCTGAGTTATTGGGTTGCAGCATTCTTTTCTCCTACGCTTCAGATTACAGATCTATTTTCAAAGCTCTTAAATTTAATTTTCTAAAGCATCACCACTTTAAAACTTGACTGATCCAGCACAAGGTGTGCCTGTATTTTTACCATCTAAGTAGTTAGAATATCTTACACTTGCTTAAAAAAGATCAGTAGGGTGTCATCCTGTATCTTTCCTAAATAACTGGTGCTTTTCCCTTTATCTTTTAAGCCGTTCTGCTCTGAAAAGTGCATATCTTTAATAATGTCTGACCATTTTCTTTATTATGGAGGCTATTACACTGAATTTCAGTCACTTACTGTGCTACTCCTTCCTTTTGTGCCTGGAGTTTTTACTTAAAAGCATCTTTATGCTTTTTCAAGTTTCATTGGTCTAGCAACTTTGTATTTTAAGGGCTTATCAGTTCTCAAAACCTGTTAAAGCTGGAATGAGCTGCAGTTTTGTTGCTCCTGAAGAAGCAGATTTCATTATTCTTAAAGTGGGATCTGATTTCCTACCACCTGCAAAAGGTTTTGTAATAAGGTGCAAATGGCAGAGAATCCTGAAGGCCTGACCCTGCCTAACTCTCCCAAAGCAGCTTCCATGTACACACGAACCCGGACAGATACTTGAACACAGTCAGATATGAACATTAATATTGTTAAGAGTCTGAAGCTTAGAAATACCTGAAACAAGATGCAGGACTGTGCAGGATACAGATAAGCCAAAGGAGACTTGACCAATGAAATGGATCTCCCACCCAGCTTGTGTTGTGCTTTTTTATGTTGTGCTTTATGGTGCTGCCAGCAGCTTGGAAGGGAAGTAATCATCATTTCTCTAATAGATGAAGCTATTCACTCACTGTGAAGCATTCAACAAGCTGATGATAGTTGGGCTTTGACCTGGCAGGGTTAGTATTTAATACCGGGTTTTTAGGACTTTAAAGATGTTCATGATTATGTCAAGAGTTTTAAAACCTTATTTCCCATCCTGAAATACCACCAGAGGAAGGTGTCTCTAATTGCTCTAATGCTGCAGTAGCCAGCTGTTGTTTAATTAGGATTAATTATGCCCATTATTAAGCCCAGGCTGGCTGCATATTACAGGTGTTGGAGGCCATTCCTGTTAAAAGATGACATAAATACTCCTGTGAAGTAGAGCTCTGCTTCATGTGTATTGGGTGAACAACATTGGACTGAGAAAATTGTTGCTCAACATCCTGTGTGATCTTAAATTTTTGAGCCTGTTTTTCCTTTTCTAGGATCTGAGTAGCCCTAACCAGTATGATACTGGGGTTGCACTGACTGGCTTGTCCTGTTTTGTTACTCCAGATCTTGCCAGGGACTTGGCAAATGACATCATGACCCTGGTGAGTTGATAAGATTGAAATCACTTTTTCCTGTCATTAAAGATTGTGAAATAGTTCAAATCTGGTAAATAGCTGTTACATTTAGAATTGTTCCATGTGAAAATTGGTGCTTTTTCTTGTGAAGGGAAGCCTTTACAGACTTAGTTAGCTCAAGAGGATTGATTGCTTCAACTGTTGCTGTTAGTTCTGGTGATAACTGACACTGTTTTGCTCTGCCCTCAAAGCTGAGTGTTCAGAAAGTAGTTGAGTCTCCCAGAAAGAAATTTTGAGAGAGTGGACATAAGGTCCTTGAGAAGAACTGGAAACACAGATTTGCTAAGAGCCTGACTGCAATTGTTTCCTGAACAGATGTCTCATACAAAGCCTTACATCAGGAAGAAGGCAGTGTTAATCATGTACAAAGTGTTTCTGAAATACCCAGAGTCCCTCCGTCCTGCATTTCCTCGCCTTAAAGAGAAACTTGAAGATCCAGATCCTGGTGAGTGCATTTTAGGGAATCACTTCTGCTCCAAAGCACGTACATATATCTGCTTTTGGAACTTGTGGAGAGAAGAATACATGGGAAATGCTGTAATCATTGTTTGGGTGCTGGTTGGCCTGTTTAGTAGGTAGATGAGCACATAGAGTTTTGACCGATGTTGCCATATTAAATATCCATTCTGCAAAATGCCTTTAAAATTATTACTTCAAACATGAAGCTATTGAAGCTGTATTAGTGGATTAACTTTTTGTGGGACAAAGCTGCTTAATAGTTTGTTACTTACTTACCTTGGCTGTTGAAAATACTTCAGGGTTTGGGGTTTTGTTAGGTAGAGGCAATAAGGCTGATCCATTCCTCTTGGATGTTCAGCTGCTCTCATTCTGGGGGGTCTGCACTAGAAGCTTCAATTACAGTGAAGGTGTTGATGAGATTTCTGCTTTTCCCACCTCTCTTTCCCAGGTGTGCAGTCTGCTGCAGTAAATGTTATTTGTGAGCTGGCTCGACGCAATCCCAAGAACTACCTTTCCCTTGCTCCCCTCTTCTTCAAGCTGATGACGTCCTCTACCAATAATTGGGTTCTCATTAAAATTATAAAACTGGCAAGTATTCTGGATGGGTGTTTGCAGGATTGGGGCTCTGACTGAAACACCTCGGGTGCAAAAATAGATTTCTTGGAGGTATAATTACCATGAAATCTGAATAAAAAGAAACGAGGAATATCCTCTAATGTTTGTTAACATAACCCAAGAGAGAAAAATATTTCAGTATAGCTTGGTTTAAGTATAATGAGCTGCACTTGAAACCATGTTTTTATACTATTTAAAACCGGCTGTTAAATCACTTTCTTGTCTGCACTTTTTTAAATAGTTTGGTGCTCTTACTCCGTTAGAACCTAGGCTGGGGAAGAAACTGATTGAGCCTCTAACCAACCTCATCCATAGGTATGTATGGGAGATGTCACTGCTTGAGCAGCTCAAGCCAGGTTCTGTCTGTCCTCCTAGTTTACCTTTAAGACTGATTCAGAGCAGACCATCCAGCAGCCTTGCATCCAAATACCTAAAGAGGGATTTTTTCAGCAGTGACAAGTAGATATGAATTCACCAGAAACAGCAGGAAGATGACCTGTATGTCTTCAATCCTGCCTCTGCTTTCTCTCCCCAGTTCCCTCAGTAGTCATTCATTTTGCTGTTTGTGAGGACTTAACCCCATTCAGTTTAGTCTCCATTCAGTCTTTTTGGATCTTGTTCACTTCAACACAAGGCAGACTACCCCTGACCATCATGAAGTGCACAGGGAACAAAACTAATGGTCTTTGTTTGAACGTGCTGGAGTGAGGTATCCAGTGTGGTGAGTGACCTTCATGGTATCGCTGCTGACGTCTGCCTCCAGACTTGTTTGCTCATTGCCTCTGCAGCCCTCACTTCTGCAGTCTGCTCCTTTGTTACTTGTGAGGTTCACTGTGTTTCCCTCTTGTGTACATCAGGATTTCTAAGTAGCTCTGAAATCCTCACAGTTGTACTATGTGTGTGTTCAGCTGGCAAAAGTTGTCTTGAATTTAAGTTTTGGGGCAAATCATATGTTGAAAGTGGGTTGCTCTCTTACAGGGAGGGGAGCAAGTGTGTATCTGAACACTAGAGGAGTCTGCTGCTTATATGTAACTTGTTCCCTTTGGAGAGGGAGACTCGAGGTTCTCCATCTGCTGTCTAATGAGGAATTTTTGACCTTGGGCAGAGAATTTAATTTGATCCTTGGACAAGATTGCTTCAGTGCTCAGCAACTGGTGCTGAGGTTTGGAGTAACCACTTCCTTCCCTCTTCCTTGTGTTACAGTGCTGGTACTTGCTGCTTCTCCAAGATTGGTTTTTAAACATTCAGTTTAAAATGAATGCGCCTTCCTTCCCCCAACAGTTTTTAAGTGAGAAGCATTTCATCTAGTTTGAAGGTACATGGACCAGAATACTGCCAACTTCTTGTGTGACTAAAGGTGTTAACTAGGTCCAAGATACTGCTGACAACTCTTCAAAATGTGCCCATTTTATTCCTTGTTTAAAATACTCGATTTCTGTTTCAGCACTTCAGCCATGTCTCTCTTATATGAATGTGTGAACACAGTAATAGCAGGTGAGAACTGAAATTTGTAACTTAGAAACAAACCATGATGAACTTTGTCGTCCATTAACACCATCTAAACCTTTTTTAACTCTAATGTATGTTATAACTGAAATAAGTCACCTGGCAAACGCTGTATGTTACTGCATAACTGTCGCTGAAATCCTTTGTTATCAGTCAAGACTAAGTTAATATGGCTACATTGTATTTACTAAAGGCTGAAAGGTTGAACAATGGGTGATTATTTATATGCAAGCTCCTAAATGTTGCTAGAACCAGGAAGTAAAACAGCAGCATAGTTTTAAAAAGACTGATACTTTGTGGAAATTTGGACCAAGTTTTCTTATGCGATGGAGCAGCAGATTTACTGTTTTAATGCTCCAATTTCACAGCTTAAAAACCTGATGTAATTCCTTAAAGGAGCTGATTGGAATCATTGATTAACGGCTTCAGTTTCTGGAGAAGGGATGTGAATTCCATAATGGGGAGTGAGAGAGAAACAAAGCTAGAAAGGGATAACACAGCATTGCTTCTCAGTCTTGGCCTTTTTCCTGCCTTAGTGTAGAACTGGAGGGTTATTGATATCCACAGTTGGGCCATTAACTTGTCTCTTGTGTGTAGTTTGGATAATGATGCAGGAACTTGCTGTACTGGGTCAATTCAAAGAGGAAAGGGTGATCTGTCACTCCCTCTGCAATCATTTCATTCCTTGGGGGAAATGTGAGATGACATGATGGGGGGAAGAAATACCGTGGGAGGTTTATTCTGTTGTGGATCAGCGTGTACTTCCCTGAGACACAGCAGGGTGATTCTGTGAATTAAAGGGAAATTCACACCCCCACTACGCCTCAGGTGCTGTAATGTAAAGCTCAGATTCAGAAGGGGAGATGGGAAGCTATGTGCCTGCATTAGAGCAGTGCCTTGCACCTCTCTTCATGACCCAAAACCAGAGCATCCAATGCACCTTCTTTGAAATGGAGCCCTCATGGAGAGCAAAATGCCACTGTACTTACTAGTCACCAGGGCCAGCTCAGCATTGGTGTTGGCTTGGCTGTGCTGTATGACAGCAGCAGTTATCAGGGTAACAGCGCCTCTGCTGCTGGGCTGTGTGCTACCAGAGCTTTGCAGACATCCAATGGAATCAACATGGGGACCTGATTTGTGCCTCCAGTCTCTTGCTGGCTTGATTAAATCTAATTACATTAAACTCTAGGATTCATTGCTGCATCTCATTACCTTATGGAAATGCCTGTGTAAAAATTCAGCTATACAGCAGGTGATGACACATTTGCAGTCTTGACTGCTACGTGATAGCAGTAAACCAAACCTTTATGAGAGCAGGTGTAATGAAAAACAGCTTTGACCTGGCTGTTGCAGCAGTTCATACCTTCACACTTTTATTCTCTGCACTGCTGCTATTACTCTCAAAGAATATGAAACTATAGTTTGTGTCCCAACTTTCTCCCCCCTAAAAATCCAAGCAAACAGAGAAACAGCAAAATCAACTGGCATCTTTCCTTGTGAGCTGAGCTGGCTGTTGACCTTTAGTGCTGCATTCATTCACAACACAGGAATACTAACTGAATTGTGTGCTTATGTGTTTCAGTTTTGATCTCTCTGTCCTCTGGGATGCCTAATCACAGTGCTAGCATCCAGGTACAGCACTGGGGTTTGGTGGGGGCTGTTTGTTCTGCTCTACTGTGTTAACACCAGGTGCCATGAGGAAACTGGATCGTGTTCCTCTGCCAGAAGTTAAAGCAGTAGCTCCCTGAAGCACTCTCGCTCAGGTGGAGTTCTACAGACTGAAGCATTTCCTATATAAATTCTCTAATTTCCTTTGTTCTAAAATGAAGATTCTTTTCATTTAGAGTTTTCCTAACTCTTATTCAGCTGCTGCTGTCAATACAATTGTGCAGGGGTTCCTTTCGTTTTGAAATCTGTTAATGCAACAAGACCCTCTTACCTAGAGGCCTTGGTCTTGGTCAGAATGCTTCCTGCTTATTGAGTGCACATTAGTGTCTTTTAATTAAGACTTTTAAGGCTTGGAGTAAGCATGATGCGGTCTTTCTTTTCCAGCTTTGCGTTCAGAAGTTAAGGATATTGATAGAAGATTCTGACCAGAACTGTAAGTATGTTGCATGTCTTCATGGAAGCTTTTAGCAACCAACCACTGGGGAGAAATTGCAGCGGTCTTAGAGGCACGAGCTGTTCCTTCAGACAGCTTGTTCAGTGTCCTCCTTCCCGGTACGTGGTGAATGATTGCTGGGATTTCCAGTGTGGAGATAATATTTGATAGTGAGCACTTCTTTATAATGAGCTTTTTTAAAAACAAATCATATTATTGCTGCTCTTTGTGGTCTTGTAAATCTAAATCAGTTCTCTTTCCCTGCTTGGGGCTTTCCGTTTGTATAAACTTGCTGCTTGGAGATTAGTGAGGGGTATTTGGCAGTGTAAGCATAATAGTAAAATGCAAAAGTGAGCACTTACTTATTCTAGTGACTACAAAGAGCGCTGTGAAACCCTTTTTTGTACTAACCTTTTACCTGCCATCTGAATTTTTACCATTGAGAATAGGGCTCTTAATACACCAATCTTCAGAGCATATTCATTCTAGGATGCCTGTTCTCAAGCCCTATAGTTCCTATATATTACATATTTTTAAATCACTGATAAAACTTGAGATGCAAGATGACTGTGATTAAGATTATATATGTAATTTTGTGCCTCTCTATGGGATTATGAAATCAAAGACTATTCTGTGACGCACTGTTTCAAGTGTATTTCAGTAGAAGCACGTGGTATCGAGATTTCATGCTTAACACAAAACTGTTTCTATATTTGGAAAGAAGTTTTATTTTGTCTTTCACAGTGAAGTACCTGGGACTGTTAGCTATGTCCAAAATCCTGAAAACACATCCTAAGTCAGTTCAGTCTCACAAGGATCTCATTCTCCAGTGTTTGGATGACAAAGATGAGTCTATCCGACTCAGAGCTTTAGATCTCCTGTATGGCATGGTATGTTGCTGCATGTATTTCCTTTCCTCTCCAGCCCCTGTGACCCTTCAGGAGGCTGATGCTTAGGAAAACCCATGCAACCTTCTTTTCCCTTCTCCCCAATACTCTTGTGATGACAACTCCCTGATTGTTTCTCACACTTACGATAAGTGTGAGAAACTTATCTGGCACAGCATGGTCTTGCATACTTATACTGGCTCTTCTTTAATAACAACATTGAAAAGAGATTAACAGGTTCCTTTTTCGGATTGTGACCGAAGCTGGGGCCTAGAGGGGTGGTTCTGATTCCTTGTTAACACATGACACAGGCCCATCAAAGAGAAGGTGCTTTAATGGCATTAAAAGGACTTGACAGTATGGGAAATGGCTGTTGTGGTTCAACCCTTCAATAACTCTTTAACAGGTATCAAAGAAGAACTTGATGGAGATAGTGAAGAAACTGATGATTCACGTGGATAAAGCCGAAGGGACGACGTACCGAGATGAGCTGCTGACCAAAATCATAGATATTTGTAGTCAGTCCAATTACCAATATATCACAAATTTTGAATGGTCAGTGGTTTTATGTGTCATTTTTTGAGATCATCAGCAGTGATAACACTTGATTGACTGCTGATAAAATCGCATCCCTTTTACTTTTTGTAGGTACATCAGCATCTTGGTGGAGCTGACCCGACTGGAAGGCACACGGCATGGGCACCTTATAGCAGCTCAGATGTTAGATGTAGCCATCAGAGTTAAAGCTATTCGTAAATTTGCAGTTTCTCAAATGGCCATGCTTCTAGACAATGCTCATCTCATAGCCAGCAACACCCAGAGAAATGGGATCTGTGAGGTGCTTTATGCTGCTGCTTGGATATGTGGGGAGTTCTCTGAGTAAGTACAAACACAAAACCTGACACACTTTTAGTGGCTTCTTTCAGACAGGAATTCAGGTCACTGAAACATGTTTTTGAGAAGGATAGTTCAGAGTATGCACCCTAAAGCTAACAAAATGATTGCTTTTTTCCTTCTCCTTTAGCCCACAGACCATTTAGCTGTTTCTAGCCAAGATGGATACTTCACTGTGAATATCTGGTCTTTTTTCGTGTCTCTGTAGTCCTGCCCACTTATTCAGGAAGACATACCTGTGGGTATAAGCTGCAAG
Organism: Psittacus erithacus; assembly: GCA_009867235.2. Taxonomy (NCBI): domain Eukaryota; kingdom Metazoa; phylum Chordata; class Aves; order Psittaciformes; family Psittacidae; genus Psittacus; species Psittacus erithacus. The sequence continues at coordinate 17,688 of WYDI02003011.1, read as the reverse complement.
AGCTTAAGACTTTGAAGGAACTCCTTAATCATTAAGGTCTAATCTTGCTTATATCATAAGGAAGATGTCCAGTCGTCATGTTTGAATCAGTTTTTACTCTCCTCCCTATTTTGCCTTTACTGAAAGGTTATTGCAGAACCTTCCTGAGATTTAGAAGTAATTTTTTTGCTCAAAACTTCTCTGTACCCACGGTAGCACAGTTTTCCTTGTTCTTACATCAATATTGTCTTTTAGTTTAAATAGATGGGGTTTGTCTCTTGGATGTGTGAACATACTCTCTGTTTTCAGTTGGATCACATTTTCAAAACCCAAAAAAATCTTTTCCATGCAGACTGAAATTTCTCAGTTGCTGTCTTTCATCTGTCCATTCTGTCCTTATAGGCACCTTGAGGAAGCAAACCAAACTTTAGAAGCAATGTTGAGGCCTAAAGTGACAACTCTCCCAGGCCACATCCAGGCAGTTTATGTGCAGAACATGGTGAAGCTTTATGCATCCATCCTGCAGCAGAAAGAGCAAGCTGGGGAGAAGGAAGCAGCTCAGGAAATCACGCAGCTGATGATTGACAGGTTGCCTCAGTTCGTACAGAGTGCAGACCTAGAAGTTCAGGAGAGGGTAAGAGACCAAAAGGACTTTGGAATTGATCATACCATGTCTCTTCTTTCTCTGAAGCGGATGTGTAATGTTCTGTGGCCATGCACGTTCTATATAAGCTGTTATCAATGGCGTAGCAAGTGAATTCTGTGCTTGTGTAACTGTGTGAAAAGAGGCTCTAGAGCTGCAATAGGAATGGTGGTGACATATCAGGTCAGAGCCCAGGTTCTATTCCATCCAGTTCAATACCACCTCTGAAAACTGCAAGCCTGTCACTCAAAGCAATTTAAATTTAAAATGATGCAAGCACCTACAGATGCAGGAAGGGCACAGCCAGATGAGGGGGTTAACAGGGATTAGTTTACATTTGCCCTAAACCCGCAGTTCGTGCTGCTTCTCTTAATTCCCTTAATGGAGTAGAACAGTTTCTTTTCTGCTGACTTGCACTGCAGTTTGATTTCTGGGTTTTTTTATTCAGTTTGTTGATATTAATTCTCAAATGACTTCTGCTTTTGTTTTTAGGCTTCTTGCATCTTGCAACTAATAAAATACATTCAGAAGCTGCAAGTAAAAGAAGTACCAGTAGCTGAGGAAGTAATAGCGCTGTTTGCTGGTGAGCTGAACCCTGTGGCTCCTAAAGCACAGAAGAAAGTACCAGTTCCAGAGGGGTAGGATTCCTTCTCTCTCTCAAAGCCTTATTTAAACCTTTAAACTCTTAAATAATAAAGCTAAATATATAATGAGAAGCGCTGAAATACTCAGGGGTGTACTGAGTCAAATACTTTGTTTATTACAATTCTTTACCAGGTTGGACCTTGATGCCTGGATCAATGAACCTCCATCAGACAGTGAGTCTGAAGAGGAAAAGCCTAAAACAATTTTTCATGATGAGGAGCAAAGACATTCCAGACATAGACAGCCAGAAATAGATGAAGAGGAACTGGCCAGAGTGAGTGAATGTTAAAATGCTTTTCCCTACATAATTCAGTAGTGATGCTGTAAGCAGTTGGAGCTCTTGTGGATTCTCTGTGTACACAGAGCCATTCTGCTTTCCACAGCTCTGGGAATCTGATCTGATGTGAACAAAATACATGTATTTGAATACAGGTAGTTTTTTAGGCACTGTGGAATATATCCGATACAGAGTTCTCTTGGCAGTCCAGCTTGCCTACCTTGTCAAAATCTGGTCTTTGGGAGTTACTATCTCTATCTTGCAACTAATATCTCTAGTCTATGATTAAGAAGCAAAGAAAAGGTGTTCTAAGGACTGTTGGTTACGGTAGTAAAAGTACCTGTAGTTGTATCTGAGCCAGTCTTGTAACTCAAAACTGGTTTATCATACACAAGTCACTATGCTGGAGTCTTTTTGCAGGTAGTTATATATTGTTCCAGTATTTCAGGGAGATTGCATTTTGCACTTCGTTGCCTTTTATCTCTCCTTGCTTACAAACAGACATTGTAACTACAAATACTCTTCTGTTTTAGCGTCGAGAAGCCCGGAAACAAGAACAGGCAAACAACCCATTTTACATTAAAAGCTCTCCTTCCCCACAGAAGGTGAGTCTGAATTAAAATATCTTGCTAGCCTGATAGAATTGTGTGAAGGCTCAGTGAATGTTGGAGCTACAGCTTCCCTCTGGGACATTCTGATTATTCCCAGTACGGTTCTGATCACTTTCAGTAGTGTGCTGACTGCAGTAGCTGCCTACTATTTTTATAAATCAGTTTGTGTTAAGAAACTCCCAAATGACCTAAGCACAACAGCATTCTGGGAATCTCTGGGAGACCTTCAGTTTAGGAATAAGAAAGTGGTAATTGTCCCAGCTCCCATTACACAGTAAGTTGGAACAGTCTGAATTAACTTGTCATGGAAAGCACAGAGTTTAGATGTCAGTAAGGGCTCTCTAAAAGCTGTAGAGAATCACTTCTCTGTGCCCGTGTGTCACAAATTCCTGTGCAGGTAGTTTGTCCCAACACTGGGTTCAGGTTGCTGGGCACCTCATTAAGAGCAGCGCATGAACGTGCAGTGTGTAAACTCTTCAGAGGTACAACTTCAGGGCAACAGCATGTTAAAAAACTGCAGCTAAAAGCGAGGTCTTCTGTGATAGCTATCAACTGGCTTTAAAATATACTCTGCTACCACACAGGGTTTAGTATGGAGCTATTCCATTCCTATCCTTTAAAACGTTAACTTTAAGGATTAAACTGCTTGCTGTTTTAAAATGCATCTGTTTATATGGGTTTGTACCTGCCAGGGCTCAGAATGTAACTGGTTTTCCTTTTCCCAGCGATATCAAGACACTCCAGGTGTGGAACATATTCCCGTGGTCCAGATTGACCTTTCTGTCCCCTTAAAAGTTCCAGGTAAGTGCAGCTAATCTTCAAAATCAATTACTGAAATTCAGTTAAGCAGAAGTGATGATTCCTTCTTAGGTAATCTTCCTGAAGTGTTTAAAGGCAAGGAGCAAGCATGCTTTCATTAAACTCTTAAATGCATCCTCTGAACTCACATGTGTTGAAAATAGTACTTTGCAGTCCAAGTGCAGTTCCTCTCAAGACAGTATTAGTAGAAATTCTGTGGTTAAATATATTATGCAGCCAAGTCTGTAATATCTGAAATAACTACTGTTCTGTGTAGGTAACAGTCACCTTTGGAATGTCTTAAAGGGCTAATGAAGGTCATCAGAAGACATTAAGTGAAGTCTAATGGTAGAGATACTATTTTAATATCATGTTTCAAGTGTCAAAAGATAGTTGTGTATCTAGTGAGGAGTTTGGTGTAGCACTGAGAAGCTGTTGATAAAGTGCAGTACATCGCAAGTGATGAGTCCTAGGTGTGGCTGTTTAAGGTTTACATAATAAAGTGTGGAAAGTTGTCAGCATTAGTACAGAAATGGTACTAATTCTATTTAAAATATCATTGTTTAGATGCAATTTAATCCAGTTAATGTGGATGAGTCAGGGAGCAGGATAGAGCTCTGTCCTATTTCTGGAGAGATGGAAGTACAGCTGGTGGCAGAGGGGCTGTGAGATGAGAGGGAAGCATGATACGGAAGTATGATCCTTCTAACTCTGAGGAGCTAGAAGTGAGGTTCACTCCTGACATATTGTTTCAGTGATCAGTGTCCATGTGGACTGTAGCCTGAAAGCAGTTTGGCTTCCTCTGCAGGAATGCCCATGTCTGACCAGTATGTGAAACTGGAAGAAGAGCGAAGACATAAACAGAAACTGGAGAAAGACAAGAAAAAGAAAAAGCAGAAAAAGGAGAAGAGGGGTAAACACCATCGCCATAACTCCCTGCACACAGAGAGTGAGGAGGACATTGCTCCAGCTCACCACGTCGATATCATCACGGAGGAGATGCCAGAGGTCAGTCGCTGTGGTTGGTGAGCAGAGCTGTGGGGTTTATCTGTATGCTCTTCTTGAGAGAATTTTCCCTCAGAACTGCCAGCCAGTCTGTATTGTTGCAGTTCAAGAGCTCTGATTTCTTGTAAGCTGTTTAGGAAGTGACTGATTGAGATGATCCTCAGCTGTCCTTTGCAGCAGAAGTGATTGTCTCTTTGTGCACAAAAAGACAAAAATTGCTGCTGAAGCTATTTAAAAAGCAACCAAAAAAACCCCAAATGCAACAAAACAATATGCATCTCTGCTGTAAAAGTAACACTGTCCAAATAGTGACTTCATTTGTTTTGCTCTGCTGCTTCACTTTGACATTAACTTGCTGTCTAGTCAGCAGGTTTGCAGCTGATTGTAATTAATTGTGCATGCTAATGATGTCATCTGTATTTGTTCCTAAAATTTCCTTTAATCAAAACCCAACAGCAGCAATTCAAATCTTGCAGTTTATGAAGAAAAGTTTTTTCTGTTCTAAATTAATCTTGTAACCAGATGCTGCATTACGGTGCATTGTTCCTGTAACTTACTGTGTCTGACTGCAGGCTGGCCTGTTCCAGGGTTAATCTTAAACTGGTTTGGGTGATGCCCCATCCCTGGCAGTGTTCAAGGCCAGGCTGGATGAGGCTTGGAGCAAGCTGCTCTAGTGGAAGGTGTCCCTGCCTCTGGACAGGCTGGATAAGCTTTAAGGTCCTTTCCAACCCAAACCATTCTGTGATTTTATGATGCAGAGTTTTAGTTCTGGAGTTGCCTGAGGTTTGCTGCTTCAGTGGATTGTCTCTTTATCTGTCCTGCAGAATGCTTTGCCCAGTGATGAAGATGACAAAGATCCCAATGATCCATATAAGGCACTTGATATAGATCTGGATAAGTAAGTGACAGTTTTGTACGTGAATTTATGTAATTGCTAACAAAATGCATGAGGGCAGGTCTGGGGCTGAACAGGCAAAGGCACTATGTATCTGCAGTCCTCTGGGTGAGAAGACTAGTGTTGCCGTGTCTCGGATGTAACCTCAGATGATCACCCAGGTGCGGGTTCCCACTGCAGCGTAGCTGCTAAAAGCTAATCTGCTGCAGTAGCAGGGGGCTTTGGAAGGGCAGGAGAATCATTTTGTGTACCTGAATGGACTTGGAAAGCCCAGGCAGTGTGGCTGGGATCAACTGTGAGAGAGTTAGTCTGAGCTTTGGGGGTAGTGTTGTCTCTGATCTAACCTGCACTGGTGCTGGGTGTGACCTGCTTTCATCTGTGTTCATCTCAGATCCACTGTGAACGTGGCAAGCCTCTGTGCTCTACGCTGTGATCATTTGACCAGTAACAGCCAGTTCATAGCATCCCCATTTCCCTGTGGACAATGGATGGCTCCACTGCTGAAAAATGTTGTTCTAATATGATTGATTGAATGAACTGCCCATCATAATTTTGACCAGAGTCTGGTCCCTATTCAGCTGCTGGAGTTGTTCACATATGAGCACCCCAGGCTGCAGTGCAGCATACTCTGGGTCCCTGCATGCCACGTGATGATTAGCAGTGGGCTGTTAAGTATTGCATGTAGAGGGTTTTCAGTTGGTGTTGTACAAAATCACCACGCTAAAAATAATTGCTGATTTATGGTCTGTGGATGCCTCCTGAGAAGTTCTGAGGCCTGTGCAATCACACGTGTGCATGTGTAGCACCTCTCTCTCTGCTGACTTTAAAGTCTGTACCATTCCCTGCAGTTCTCAAACCAAATTCTACACCTCAACATTGTACACACTGAGCAGAGCAGTTTCTGAACACTGGGCTCCAGGAGGCATCGCCGGACTTTTGTATTGTTTCCATCCATTCTCCTTCCATTTTGTAGGAGTCAGTGTGCTCTCCTGCCATGTTTTCTCATGTCTCTGTCCTCTCTCTTTCTTTCTGTGCTTGCACTGCTATGTCTGTGTCACGCTCACATGCAGTCTGGTTTCAGGGAAGCCTTCCAGGTAAGAGCACATCACTATAAGCGGTTGACCTTCTTTCTCAGGTTGGCTGATTTCATTGGACAGCAGAAATAATTGAAGGGAGGTGAAACTATTGAAATCACCCTCAAATTTGTGTGAGATCGTTGCCTTTCAGTAGCAGTCCCTGTTCTGTACAGGTGTATGGGAGGTAGCTTAAAGATGAGATCTGTTTAGTGTTCACACAGTGCCCATCTTGTCCTTACAATGTCTGTTTCAAAGTAAAAATGCATTTGGCCTGGTGGCTCTTGAAATACAAGCAAAAGATTAAGGCAGATGAGGCCACTAGAAATATTCCTGAACTGCTTTTGCTGCTCAAACATGAAAATTAATGTGGAGTAAAAGCTGTAGAAATAGAAGAGGCACTGAGTGAACTTCTCATTGATTTCTGGGCAGTGTTTGACAAGAATGGAGAAATTCCTGTGGTGGCTTTTTCCCCCCAAGTAACAGGTTTGGGACACAATGTAAAGCTGAACTAGTGCTCATGGAAGAGGGTATCTGAAATTAAAAACAACTTTTAAAATGTAATGGTAGAGATTCATAGCATTAGCTTCCAAAATGGAACAATTTCTTACTTAAAACAGTAGCAACAAACAGCATGCCCTGTTTGAGCCATACTGTCATTCCACTGCTTGAATTTCCTCACTCTTGCATACTGGTGTTTCACATCTTCACTCTTTCTTTGAGAGTGGTCCCACAGAAATGCAGCATAACACTACGTGTATATAGGTGTTACTCAGCCTGGGAGTCTGTAGTTAGAACTTTCAGGAGCAATCAGGCGTCAGCAAGAGCTTGTCTCTTGTCACCTTCAAATTGTTTCTATGAATTTCTAATCCATAAGGGCAGTGTCTGCAGTGGCGCTTCAGGTACAGAAGTGTGTGCCCATTTAAGATTTTGGGGATTAACTCTTTAAACACGGAGCATGCCTTGTCTTGGACACCCAGCAGATAATCTGAGCTAAGGGAGACTGCTTGCAGAAGGATAATGGTCTCTCTTATTTTTAAGACCCTTAGCAGACAGTGAGAAGCTGCCAGTGCAGAGACACAGGAATGTTGAGACCCTGAAGTCGCCAGACTCAGAAGCTCTCCTAGTAGAGAAGAAGAGCAAGAAACCCAAAAAGAAGGAAAAGAAACACAAAGAAAAGGAGAGAGAGAAAGGAAGGAAGAAAGAGAAAAAGGTAGTACAGGAGGAAGAGGAAAAAAAGGTAATTTGCCAAGGCTTGCATTGTCTTAAAAGTGCTGTTATGGGCTATACTTACTGCTGTGTTCTCTGTTGCTTAGGAACAGTCACATTTGACAATTCAAACAGCTGAATGTTTTCAATCTTCTGTTAATTTTTTTACAACTGTAAAAGCAGGTATTTAAAGATTTCTGTTGATAAAAATAACATTTATTTAGCCTTCCAAGTCAGCAGAATTCAGCTTACTGCAGCCCACACAGCAAATCTGCCAGATTTAATGTGGAAGGGGAGTTTTCTGATATTTGGTCTGCTCTTAAAATGGGGAGTTCTCTAGCAAAATATCAGGAACTCCCTATTGTCCTACGTCCTATCCCACGTGTACTCTAGAATCTTTCAGTTATAAAAATTTGATGGTTGTCAGTTACTCTGAAGACTTGAAGCGTCCTTTTTGTTAACTGCTCTGCAGAGATGCACTTCCCTAAGGTGCAGCCAATGTGCTTTGAATGCCTGTAGATACTGTGATCTGTAGGTGATTTGCAGTTACTGTCAGCTGTGTCCAAGTTTGGAAGCATCCTCAAAAGCTGAAGTTAAGCTTCTTGAATGATTTGCTCCTGAATGTATTGCAGATCTGTATGTGAGCATTCTGGGGTGATGCATTACCAAGAAAACTTTAGGTTTTAATTTAATTGATGACTTTATTTTTGTTAGGAACAATACCAAAACCACCATAATGGTTTTGTTTTCTCTTGGAATTCAGGGGGAAGACTTGGATTTCTGGCTCTCCACTGCTCCACCGCCTGCTTCCGCTACCCAGCCACAGGTAGACATGTTGCCGCACACAGGAAGCCTTTCCTTATGCTTGCATCTTAACTGGGATATGAGTGCCCTGTCATGCCATCGGAAAGAAGGGAAAGCTGGGGTTCATCTCCTCAACTTACTGCTGCAAAGCAATGACATTTTTGCTCCCCACACTGTAATGGAAGGTTTCAGGCTTGTTCTGCTGTGCGGATCAGTGGATAAAAATACAGATGCAGCTACAGGCTTAGTGGATTTTATATTATTGGTGAGGTTTAATGTTAGGTTATACTATGGTTTACCTAGTGTGAGCTAGACACAATATTAATAGGCAAGAGAGACACAGGCTTGAAAGCAAAAGCTTAACGAATTTTGATAGGAGGTTTTAAAGCAAGAGACAGGGAATATAAGGGGACATATTCCTTGGAGGAAGTCTGTTTAATCTTGTCCTCAGGTGATCATATTAGCTGGGTTTCAGAGGCATGAAATGAAGGCTTGATACCATGTTAGTCTAATGCAATTTTTGGAGTAACAATATGGGGGAGGGACACTGTTAGGTTTTCTTTCGGTGGAGGATTCAGTTGTTCTGTTAGTGTCATAAACCTTCTGCTAACCTACTCAGAGTGAGCCCGAAGTGGGTGCTGCCCTTGTGGCTGAACCTCAAGAGATAAAAAAGGAAGAAAGGGAAGAGCAAGAAGAAGAGGAGGATGATGAAGGAAAGGTAAGTGGTTTAAGTTGCTGACACCCTTAGCCATGTTCTCCTAGTGTTCCTTAAAAGAAGCACACAGGAATTACCAACAGCTTTGTCTTCATTATAATGACCACCTGCACATGGGCAGCAGTGGAATGTTACATCCTTGAGGAGCTTTAAATGCTTCCTAGGAAAAGGTTTGGCTATTTCTTGAGCTGAGGGTCAGATCACAGTTTTAAAGCTGAGCTTCCAAACTGCTGAAGAGATTTGGCTGCCTGCTGATCCCAGGCTGCTTTGGGTTAAGGTATGGTTATCTGAGAAGGGAGCAAATTAACTGGGACCCAACACAGAATTGATGATTAGGGTTTAAGGAACAGGAGCTCTGTTTTGGGTTTCTGCAGCAATAGAAGGCTTGCAGAGAATGAGAGTCTAGAGTTCAAAGGTTGGTAAAAGGGATCATGATGTAATGGCTAGAAATACAGGGTTTCTTCAGGGTTTTCTTGCAGTTTCTTGTTTTTCTTGATAGAAATCCTCCAAACATAAGAAGAAAAAGCACAAGAAAGAGAAAGAAGAGAAATCAAAGGATAAAAAGAAATCCAAAAAGAAGAGTCATCACAGCGAGGAGGAGACAACCGAGTCAGTGCAGAATGGAACACTAGATGATGAACCACTACCAGTGAGTTCTTGTGCACTGGCAGCCCTTGCCTTGGGGAAAAGGCAGGAGCTAAACTGCTTCGGGAGGAAGAAGAATGACAGCTATTTTCAGAACAAATAGTTACATTGCAACTGGTATTTCTTTCTTGTTTTTCAGCCTATGTCCAGTTATCGCCTTCTTGCTGAAAATCCATACATCAAAATGGTGAGTGTTTTGGTGCTCATTTCCAGGTGTCTTCTCTTTTTGTGCTAAGAGAAGAGAGGATACCCTGGGGATAGTATAGGGCTTTATGTAGGCAACATTTAACTGAAGAACTGTTAAAATCCCAGGGGGTAGAAATACAACAAAGCTCCATTTCTCTTCCTTAAGTGGGTCCCACTTAAGTTTTCAGGTTGTTATTTTCTCGCTACTTAGCAGCACTGTGAAGCTGATCACCAGTGTGCTTTCCATTACCCTCTAGCTGTACCAGATGACCTTTATGAGGCTTGTTTTCTTTGGTGCTGTGCTCTGCTGTTTGAAGTTGCTGAATCTTCCCTGTGACTTTTTTTCTTTCATTTGCAGACTTACGATATTCAAGGAAACCTCCAGAATGATAGTCAAGTTACTGTCTCTGTTATCTTTGAGAACAAAAGCACTAGCTTCCTTAAGAGCATGGAACTAAATGTCCTGGACTCTCTGAACACTAAAATGCTCCGACCAGAAGGCTCATCTGTACACGATGGGATACCTGTGCCCTTCCAGCTACCCCCTGGTACGCAGCTTTGCACAGGGTTCTTGGAGTATGTCTAGTCCTGCACTGCCCTCCTGTGGAAAGAATTATTCCTGCTACTTGCTGTTTTCCAGAATGACTCTGCCTAAGTGTTCCTGGGCTTTCCCACAGTTCACTGGGCAGGATAAGCCTCCTTACAGTATGGCTGTAAATGCAGGTGCTTCTGTACAGCAAGCGCAAAGCCTAATGTAGGGCTGGGACTCGGAATGTCTTGAGTTATTTTTCAGGTGTCTGCAGGCTGGCACACCTTTTGAACGTCACCAGGAATCTGAAAATCAGGAGTTTGCTATGAGATTTAAAAGGAAATGAAGTTTATAGGTTCGTGAGCCATTAGAATCTGCTCTGGATTTATTCTCAAGCTATTGTTCCACTGTTTTAATGGCAGAGGCCATATGCAGTGAAAGTTTGTGATAATATTGTGTTTATTTGGATGGGGAGCTGAGCCTCTAGGAAGTATTAGACAGAGATGAAGGATAATGGCTTCATATGTAGTACAGTCAAATCACTGAACTTCTTTGACCTTCATTTCCTTTGAATTCTGACCCAGCTCACAGAGGTTGTCTGGGATTTAGTAGCTTCAGTGTGTATTCTGATCCCCCACAAAAAGCAATTGGATATTCCTTTTTTATTCTAGAGAAGGCAGTTCTCAATACAGAGTGTGCATCCTAATAGAAAAACAACGAAACCTTGGAATTCAGTTTAGTTCTGACAAATACTTAGAAAGCTGTGTATCTTCCCACTTACACAGACAGTTGAAATCTATTGCCACGGTGACATACTTTGCCCAGACATTTACTAAATAGCCTCCACCAAATGCCAGCTATCACTGCTGCTTTCCAACACCCCAGAGCTAAGTGCTGAAACACAGTAAAGTCACAACAGGATTTGTGCATCTAACTCTTCCAGCTACATGGAAAACTTTAAACTTTGGTTCAAAAGTAGTCAGTACATAAAGCTTAGCTGCTCCTGATGTGTTTATTGTAACCATTACTTAGAGATGGAAACCATTTTCTGACCTGACTTCTCCCTCTCCTCTCTTCATGCTAGGAATCTCTAATGAAGCCCAGTTTGTGTTTACACTTCAGAGTATTGTTGTGGCTCAGAAGTTAAAAGGAACACTGTCCTTTATAGTCAAAGTAAGTGCAGCTTTAAACTCTGTGCTTCTGCTTCCTTTGGAACTGCATAAGGGAGCTTGACTTGGGTGGAAAGCACTGCCTTAGAACTTTTTTTTTTAGGCATCATTTCATCCCTGCTGCACCAGCCCATTCTGTGATGTGAGAAGTATTTTTATATGACATCTCGTGCAAAGAGTGTCCTGAATACTGCATAAGCATGCCCCAAATTATCATTCCTGGCAGTGTGTGAGCAATGCAGCCTGAAACATATGCCACATTGTCAGCTAGAAAATCACCACAGTGGCGCATCTGCTGGGGAGAGTTGTTCAGACAACTAGGGAGAGATACAGCCCAGTCTGTTTCTTCTGATCTCAGTTGTCCAAAGATCAGTTGGATTCTGCTACCTGGTACGAGGCTGAAAAAATAGTAAGAATTAGACATAGTTAATAAGGATGGAAACCCAGCCCAAGAGTGAGGTTAGCTGAAGGCAGTGTTTAATGAGTGTCAGCCTGTACAAGACTGTATGCGTTTCTGATCTTATTTCAGTACAATTTATTAATGAGGGAGCTGCATGAACAGCTTGAAGGGAGTGAATGGAGACAGTTGTGGCTACTTCTGGGTCAGCCATGTTCTTTATTTTAAGGGTTTCTTTAAAATAGCATCTGAGTCCTATTTTCAGTACCTGAGAACCTGGGAGAGATTAACTTCTTATTTTGCTTGGGAAACAGTGAACTGTAAAGCCACATCTCCAAGTGTTAGTTTAAACTCAGTCTGCTCAATATATTTCAGCAGAGGGCAATCAAAAATGAAGCCCACTCCCTCCAGTTGTGTCCCTTACCTGCTGTAGGGGTATGTATCAACCCAGCTACCCAAATCTTTCCTCTGAATGGCCCGATCCTGTAGCGTGATGCTTGTTCTCAGACTGATCCTTCAGGCCCAGCCAGGGTACATCAAAGGGAATTGAGCCCTAAAGTCTTCCTTGGTGCCTGTTTGGTCGGTGGGGGTGGTGCCTCCTCGTGCTGCCTCAGGGCTCCCATTCATCTCCTTTCCTTTGACCTGTTGCAGAATGATGAAGGTTCAACCCATGAAAAACTAGATTTCAAATTGCACTTCAGTTGCGCTTCATACTTGATCACGACGCCTTGCTATAGGTAAGTGCCACTTAGGGAGCACAACACTGGTGCTTTTGCCACCTATGTGAAGCTGAGCTTTGGCTGCAGGGCATCTCTGTAAGATACACAGCATGCTTTAGACTTTGGCTGCTTGTGATTGCTTTGGTTACAGTTTGGTTATCTTGTATAATGTTTGACTGTCAGAATACGTCCAGCAACTTACTTCATGAACTTACTTATTCTGAAGAAGGAGCTATGTGTCCTGTAGGCTGGCAGAGGTCCTGTGGAAGTAGCTCTAGTTGAGGTCACTCCAATCTGGAGTGTGGTTCCCACATTGCTTTAAACCCCTTTTCGTAAAGCTTGGTAGTAACTTAGACTTCTGCATCCTGCAGTGTCTCAAGGTCTGCATGGGGTTAATGGGGCAGATTTCACTTGACTTTCTAGTTGAAGTGTTTACTTTTCTTCCTGTTTTGCAGTGATGCTTTTGCCAAGCTCCTAGAGTCTGGAGATCTGCACATGAGCTCTATTAAAGTAGATGGAATTAGCATTTCTTTCCAACATCTACTGGCAAAGATCTGTTTTCATCACCATTTTTCAGGTGAGTCTTCCCTGATGCAAACCTCTTCTGCAAAATCCCATGTTCTAATATTCCTGCTTTGCTTGCCAGTGCAATGCTCTGTGGCCTCAGCAGTGACAGGAGGAGGTGATGGCCAGGTTAAATAAACTCGGGAGTGGAGTTTTTTCCAGTTCTGTAATAGATCAAAACACACAGTGCTCTTCAGAATGAGCACTCCTTCTGTCCCTGTGGCTTTCCTCCAGCCCAGCAAGGCACATGCCAGGTACCACGGGAGCAGCTTGCTTCTAGTCAGGGCTGTAACTGTTCTCTGAAGGGTGTGTTTGATCTCCAGTGCGTCAGCCTCCCTCTTCCCCAGTGCTTTGTTTCAGTAAAGGAGAGCTCAAGCTATTCCATTTCAGACTTAATTAAAACACAGGTACTGGATGAAGCAAAAAGGCTGTTTCACCATGCTCTGGTGAACTCTTTAGATGTTTCCTTGCTGAAAGTGTTTTTGGGGAAGAGCTCTACATTCTGATCAGCATTTTTGCCACAAAACGGTTGCAGCTTACTTAGATGACTAACCTCGTGATTGTGAAATACACCAGATAGGAGCCAGGAGGAGCCAGGCACATGCATCACCTTAACCCTGACTTCTTCCTCCCCTCCCTCAGTAGAAGCTCTTGTTCCTTGAGGCCAGGCAAAGCGGTAGTTCCTCTTCATGGGAAGCAAGCCCTGTATTAAAAGTTGTCCCACTATGTGAAAATTCCTTTTCTCTTTATAGTTGTGGAACGTGTTGATTCGTGCGCATCCATGTACAGTCGTTCTATCCAAGGCCATCACGTCTGTCTACTGGTAAAAAAGGTGAGAGCATTGTAACACTGAGGCAAGACCAGAGAGAAGCTGCAGCCTTCCTTGGCTTAGAGAGAGGGAAATCCTCATGTCCAAATCCCCTTGGGGGGGGCACCATGGGCAGATGAATTCATCTGGCCCATGGAGCAGTTTGCACTGAGCTGCTACCACACTTGTAGCTCCCGGTGGGCTCTGTTGCTCAGCACATACCCGGTTGGTAGTGGCAGCACTGGTGGCTTCCCTGAGCTGTCCCCAGGGTGTCCTCTCAGCTGATCCTGCTCTGATCCTGTGCAGGCTTCACTGGTTGATCCCAGTCCCTGAGCTTGGCTGCAAATAAAACTGTTCCCTCTTAGAACAGGAGCCAACTGATTTCTTTTTTCTTTTTTCTTTCCAAGGGAGAGACCTCTGTATCCATAGATGGGAAATGTAATGATTCCACCCTGCTTAGCAACTTGTTGGATGAAATGAAAGAGACATTGTCCAAGTGCTGAATACTCCTTACAAAGTACTCCAACTGCAAGAAACACACCTAACATGTAAAGACGAGCAGACCCAAGTGTTAAGTTTCTCCCTCGTACGCATGTACTATCCTGGGGCACGTGCTTTTCAGTTAACTCCACCGTTGTTTGCAGTTTAGACATTTTAAGGCTGTATGTTACCTTTTTATTTCAAAACTTTTTACAAACTGTGGTGTTAACCCTTTCTAGCCCAAAGAGACCCTGGTGACATGACTGGAGGAGGGAGGGAAGGGCGCTATTTATTCAGCAGCTCATGATGATCCATCTCATAAACTTTGCTATCTGCGTGGGACAGTGGACTAAGCAGAATTTCATCAACAGTAGCACAGTGTTGCTTGTGCTTATTGCCAGGGGAGGTTGACTTGATACTTAGCCATGGAATGTGTCTTCAGGGCTGCTGTAGTTGATGTATATTTCTAGCAGAGGCTGGTGCTGGACCTGAAGGCCTCTTTTGGTTTTTTATATATATATGATTTATTATTATTATTATTATTACTATCTCAAGATCTGTTGTGATCAGCATATAAACATCCTCCATCTCCTTGAGCTAATCCAAATGAGCCCTGTGAGAACTGGGATGTTTGACTTTCTGTTTATAGTAGTTGCCTTGAGCCTTAACCTTCTTTTAGTGACGGCTGAAAGAGTAGAGAGTGACTGCATGGACAGGCTGGAAGTGTCACTGTTTGGTCCTCTGCTCCCGTTGGCCACCCCTGCAAATGGAGTCTCTCATGCCTCTGCCCTTTGAGCAGTCTCTGATGGTGTGTTTCATGAGTCCACTTCAATTTCACATTCCTAGGGTGTAGCAAGAAACTGGAAATCCAAGGGGGTCTGTTCCTGCTTTTGTATCATTTCACTCACCAGCTGAGGTTGACCACTGCCAGGTTGGAGAAACGTGCCCACATGTGTAATCCTTTGTGCTCTGAACAGTTTGGAGGTACAGCCCTACTCCCTCTCATCCCTGCAGCATTCCACAGCCCTGCCCTTGCTGTGCCTGTGGATTGAGCAGCACAAGTGTACCTGGATCCCTGCTGGGGTTAGGAGGAGGTGTTGGTGGGGAGCTGCAGGCCTGCGCTGTAGCAGGTTCCTTCAGAGGGAAGGGAGGGTCCACAAAGTGAAGCCTATTCTGCACTCTCGTGGAATCACTGACCAGAAGGGGATGTTGCTGTGTCCTTTACAGCAATGTTTAAGTGATGTCCTCCAAAATACCTTGCTTTGTATTTTATCCTCCCCACTTCCACTTGTTTTACTTTTGCTGCTCCACACCCAGCAAACTGAGAACACACTTGAACGGTTTTGCTTTGAGCCCTCGGGGCCAGAGAGCTGTGTGTTGCTGTCACCAGGAGGGTCCCCAGTGAGGGTTGTGTTGGTCTGTGCCTCTCCAGCACCACCACCACAAACCAAACCCCATGCAGGCTACAGGATGAAGTGCTGATCATCTCCTCTGCGTGAATGTCCTGTACTTGTACTCTTCACCCTCTTCCCACGTGAGGGTGTTCAAAGGCTCTGGTTTTGTTTCTAGGACCAGCTTCATGTTCCGACCATGCTGCAGGAGCTTGTTTTCCCTACTGGCAAGGTGGTTTAGTGTTGGTCAACCTCCCCTAGTGAGCCTGTTGGTGTATTAGAAACTGAACATATTAAAATTGTCTTCAAGGATAATGTTCCTCAATTAGTGTTTGGGTTTTTTTTTAATTCATGGATGAAAACTGTCACTTTAGCATGTAGAGTCTTCTCTTACAGAATCCTGTGCAGTGATTCTAGACTTTTGAAACTGTATGATGTGTTACATTCACAAATTGATTTGCTATTGACATTCCCTTAAAAACAACAAAAAGAAAATGAAACCAACCTACCACAAGCTGCTGTAATGATTTTGTGTCAAGATGATCCAATAAACTTTCAAAACAAAGTTCAATTTTTGGCTTTCTAACTCGTCCTTTTGTAAAACCCTCAGTTTGTATGGACCCAAATCCCCAACATGATTTTACCCCAGCTCTGAATGCTCCTGTCTGTGGGAGAGGACAGAGGAATCTCACTGCAGTAGCTCAGAAGGAGGTAAAGACCCCACTTTGTGCTCCAACCAAGAGGGATGTGGAGCTGTTGGAGCAAGTCCAGAGGAGGCCACGGAGATGCTGCGAGGGCTGGAGCAGCTCTGCTCTGGAGCCAGGCTGAGAGAGCTGCGCTGGGGCAGCCTGGACAAGAGAAGGCTCCTGAAGAGGAGACCTAGTGTGATAATAAAGTGGAATTAAAGGAAATGTATTCTATTTCTTCTTTTTTATGAGAAAATAGAGTAGAATAAAAGAAAATAGTAACAAAAATAAGTAGACAAAAAGATAATAAAGTAAAATAATAGAATAAACGGCAATAAAGGAGCATTATAAAAGAAAATACAGTAAAATAAACCTGAATGCAGCCAACCACCAACACGCAGCTTCCCCCCGACGCGGCCCCGTTTCCTGCCCCGCCTCTCCCCTCCTCCTTCCCCGCGGGAGGAGCGGGCGGCGCGGCCCCTTTAAGAGGAAGTAGTGCCGGCCGCCGGCTGCCGCGCGCGGAGAGGGGTTCCGCGCAGGGCCGCCGAGTGGTGCGCGCCGGCGGGGGGCGGGTGCTGCGCCCGCACGAGGGAAGACGCTTCCGCGCCGCTGAGCTGCGAGCGGGCAGGTACGGGGGGCGCGGGGGTGCGGAGCTGTGGGGCAGCGGGGCCCGGTCCCCAGCCCGGCTCAGGGGTCCTGCGCGGGGCGCGGTGCCCGGCGCTGTCCGCGCTGCCGGAGCGTTGCGGTCTCCTCAGGCCCGGCCGTGAGGGGAACCTGTTGATCCGGGCCCGCCGAGCCCCGCCGGGCTTTTCGTTCTGATTCCTTGGCGAAGGCGGCGGCTCTGGCGGCCCGTGCTGAGCCCCTGCTGCGGCCGGGGGCAGGTTCTGCTGCCTTACGTGGCCTGCAACAGAAACGTCTCCCGCGGGGACTCGTGTTTCTTTCCCCCTGCCCTTCTCTAGCCGCGCTAATGAATGCTTCTGCTGCGGGTAAAGGCAAAGTCTTCAACTTCAACCTTCGCCATCTCTTCAGTGCCTGGGGGAGACGGGGAATTCGCCGCCTTTTTCCTCCTCGTGGTGAGCTGGGGCTCGGCTCATGGGGGGAAACTTGTGATGGTTCAAGGCAAACTCTGCTCCACTTCTGCTTCTGATTGTGAGCGCCGGGATGCGGGGGTCATACAGGAGCTGCGGGGCAATAACCTCAGCTCCTCCGGGGAAAACTTCCTGTGTGTGGGAAGAGCAGGCGCTGGTGGGCACAGTCCTTGGATCCTGTGCTCGGCTCTGGGCCCCTCACTCCAGGAGAGACATTGAGGTGCTGGAGCGGGGCAGAGAAGGGCAATGGGGCTGGTGCAGGGCCTGGAGCACTGTGTGATGGGAGACGGCTGAAGGACCTGGGGGGTTCAGATGGAGAAGAGAAGGCTCAGGGGGGACCTGATGGCTCCCTACAACTGCCTGACAGGAGGA
>WYDI02003009.1:10442-59496 GCA_009867235.2 Psittacus erithacus | reverse complement strand
AGGTATTCCATACCACAGCACGTCATGCCCACTATATAAACTGGGGGCAGTTACCCGGAAGGGCGAGATCACTGCTCGGTCAGGCTGGGTATCGGTCGGCGGGTGATGAGCAGTTGTATTCTCTTCCCTTGTTATTTCCCTTATCATTATTATCATTGGTGGCAGCAGTGGTTTGTGTTATACCTTAGTTACTGGGCTGCTCTTATCTCAACCCGTGGGAGTCACATGCTTTCAATTCTCCTCCCCATCCCTCCGGGAGCAGGGGGAGGA
This sequence comes from Psittacus erithacus, assembly GCA_009867235.2. Lineage (NCBI taxonomy): Eukaryota > Metazoa > Chordata > Aves > Psittaciformes > Psittacidae > Psittacus > Psittacus erithacus. Next base: position 59,226 of record WYDI02003009.1, on the reverse strand, counting down.
AGAGGAGGAGTGAGTGAGCAGCTGCGTGGCTCTGGGTTGCCAGCTGAGTTTAAACCAAGACACAGTGGCTTCACTGCATGTTCATCCTGATCACTGCTTGGACCTACCAAAGATGTTTTAGAACAATGAAGTAGAAATTTCACTTTGATTATGATGGAAAGGACAAAGCCACTCAAGGGAGGTAAAGGAGGGGAAGGAGCTTAAGGATCAGAGTGGGATGTACTCTCCATGAGATGCAATGAAACCACTACCACTCACTGAGTTTAGCAGGACTCAGCTCACACCCTGACCCACGACCAGTACAGCAAAATACTATGGCATGGTTCAGACTCCTCTGTTACGGATGTCTCATGGCTTGATCCTAATCTCGGTTGCAGAATACACCACAGGCGGTGGTAAGTCTGGAGTCCCATGTTGATTGGAAGTGTCTTTATCTAGACCTATTGCTGAAAGACCTCAGATGTTACCCCATGCATAAGTATGTTACAGTGTTAAACTATGAAATATTTTTAGATAACAAAATTAAGCGGTTCAAAAACTTGATTAATCCGATTTCCTTCCCCAATGGTTTCCTTCAAAAGGTACTTGAAATAGCTTTGCTTTCCCCCATTGTCTCTCTAATGCACTGATGAACTTTTCCTTCTGAGCCTCTCCTTACTTTAATTGTCTGCTCATCCAACCATCCCTTCTGATAATTAAGTGAGTTAATAATACAGAGAGGCTTCAAAAATAAAACTTCTCTTCTTGTTAAGGAAAAGCAGAACTTCTGTTGTTGTTTAAAGGGGGTGGGTTTTTAACGTTCTTCACTTAAAAGAACAACTGTTGCTTTTGGAAGTTATGGCAACGTTTGGGAATGGGCCTGCTACAGAGATGTTGGTGAAAAGATTGCTTTGCATTAAATGATACAAAGGTTTTGCATTAGGTAATACAATGAGTTTTTCTAGGGAGTTTCAACCAGAGGATTTTATGATCACTTAATCAGGATAGACTGAGCAAAACAAAGAGAAAGCAAAGGAAATCAGAAACCAGTCAGGGAAACGGATGCTGCTCTTACCAGCTAGTGTCCTCTTCTGCTTGGATGATCCTGGAGGCTCAACCTGTGAACATATCTCCAGTTTCACCTTCTTGGTCACCAACGCTTGGTCCCATTGTATCCTGTACTGTAAATATAATCAACATTCGAGATGCATGATGTGGAGCCCAGGAACGTGTCAGCTTCCCATGGCAGGTCCATAGCATCCCTGCTGTCATACAAAGCCAGCACCTCATGAGTGTTTCCCCAACAGAGGTCACTTGCTGAGGGTCCTTCTCCCCTCAGTGCAGCCTCTCATAACATGCACGCTGCAGGGGACTGTACCCTACCCAGTTATACATCTGGCTCCAGGAGAGCTTTGGCTCACTCAGAGCAGAGCCAGGCCTTGGCACATCTCTCTGTGGCATGTTATTGAGCCAGCTCTAAATCATTTTCATCCTCAGTGGAGACAAAGGCAGAATTCTTCCATCGTGCTCCACATCAGACAGACAGCAGCCCACTCAGAGCTTAAATTCTGCCAACAAGGAAAATGTCTTCACACAAGCACAATGAAATGATTTACATACGCACACACACGAAAGATACACACGCTCACACACACACAACACATATAAATACATACATATATACATTTTATATATATATAAAATATAGATTGATAGACAGATAGATGAATATATAGCAGATCATGTTTATCATCCAAGAGCTCCCTGGCAAACAGCCTGAACTGATGAGAATAAGGTTGGCACCAGCAAGCTCAAGGAGCGCCTCGTGGTGTGAAGCAGGCTTAGAGCACACAGCAATCCACCTTGCCAAGGCAGCAAACTGGAAAATGTTTAGGAGATGAAAACCCTGCGAGCTTTGTTCATGCAAGCACTTTCACAAGCCTCACTTTCTGCTTGGGATTGGCTTGGACAGTGAGCAGGAAGGGACTGATGCTTTGCTAGAAGTCTTTTACTTCTTGATCAAAGCTTGCAGTGGGGAAGGCTTTCATCGGTCACAGTGAAGCACAGCAGTGAAGAATTGCTCAGCAGTGGCATGAAAGAAGAAAGCAGACTCCAGTCCCTTGGCCAACACAGCAACAGGGAGGGGAAGCAGCTGCTAAAACTTCACCAAAATCTGCACAAAGATCTTAAGCAGTTGATAACTGCCATGGAAATGCAGAAGGGTTTAAGCAGTTGACAAAGATTACAGAGCTGGATGGAGCCTGCTAAGCAAAATGAGACAAGAGAGGGGGAAAAGGTTAATCTCCAGCAGGGTTCAAGGAAATTAAAACTGTGTGTGCCAAAAAGTGCTGGGAAGAGAGAATAGGCCTAGGAATAACCGCTGAGTGAGGTGGCATTAATGATGACTCAAAAGTGGCAAAGAAGTTACTGCAAGTTGGGCTGCCTATGGATCCAGGCATTTGCCTTAACACCCAAAGTCTTCATTAAATGCTAATAAAACTTGCAGACATCTGGTTCTAAACCACTGAAGCTGATCTGTGCTCTGATTGCCCAGAGCACAGGGTAAGTCACCTCCTCGGCCTCCTGCAAAATGGGTCTAGAGGAGAAATCCCTGTACTTACAGAAAGCTCAACCAAAATGAACGAGCTCATCAAGCCCGAGTGTATTGCATCCTGGAACAAACAGGTCCAGGGCCAGTGGCTGAGTAGAAGTGGCTTTAACCAGTTTTATTTGCCATCTGAACCTTGGGATAAAGCCATGTTATTGCTCTATATCCAGAAGGAAAACATTAATTTTTAAGCTGAATGGTTTCTGTTAGTTCACATATGCAATGGTTAACAGTGCTTTGACAAATACTTCTGTGTCCAAGAAGACTTCAGGCTATCCCTGTGAATTTATCAGCAGAATCAACTAAGAGTTTAGCAGCAAACGTGCATTCCCCTGCCCCATAAATACCCTTAGAACAAAACCACAAATCCATCCTAATCCAAATTAGAAGTGAATGCTTGGCTATAAAATAGTGATGTGTGCCTAAAAGTGTATGAAAAAGATAACATTAGAAAAAAGCAGAAGGAAGACATTGTAAGCATGAAAAACAATTGCACCTAAATTACTTTAAAAGCCCTTTTTGCTATTAAAAACAAAGCACATGAACTGCTATGTGGAACACTCAAACTGCAGATGACGGCAAGTCATCTGGACCACAAGGCCCTGCCTTGCTGTGCTGCATGTGCTGAGAGAGGATGAGGAATATAAAGAGACAAGAAGTTTGTCCTTTTTGTTGGAAAACCTGATAAACAGCTACAAACCTGGCATTTCCTCCCTGCTGTGTCATAATGCATCACAGGAATAAACCAGACTGGAAGTCAGCTTGACCGTGCACAGCTCGGGAGCACAATGCTTGCCTGATGGCCACAGTCAAGTCTGGTTCAACTGGTTGTAAAGGGGTTTATTGGGCTCAGCATACCTGGAATTACACCTGACTCTGCTCAGAGATTTTGTCTTTTGCCTGCACAAAACTATTGCATGCAGTGCAGTAAACCACATTATATTGCCCCCAGCTCTCTGGCTGAGAACCAGCCAGTGATTTGAAGACGGAAAATGTCTATGCTGTTCCTCACATGCTTTAATGTACACAGGGTTTGGGGGTAACCTTTACAGTAATTTACGTATTCAGCACCAGCAGACAAAAAGGATGGTAATGTGAAATTCCCTGCAAGAACACAGCCTCAATGGCTCAGCACTTATTTGAACAGGACCTTGATTTGTTCTGATGAAGGCAGCTGTCAAGCCACTCAGGGAGCCATGCTTCGTAAGTAACCATGATATTTAAACCTCCTGACCTTTTAAAAAGTGTAAGATCTGGCTTAAAGGGCAGCCTTCCTGAAATAAATGACTCTGAAACCTCTTAGGTCTGATGCTTTAAAAAATCCATAATGGGCAGACATCACATTATCTTACTATGGGAAGATTAATCACTAATATCTGGCAATTGATTTGCAAACTATGTTTATTTATGACGTGTTTGTACAGCACCACGCGTACCCTTATCTATTATCCAGACCCCAAGGAGACACTTAGCGCAAATAAATCAATGCGATTTATCGATTAGATTATAGAAATACTCTTGGAACTTGGACAACTGAAAGTTTCTGTAGTTATTCTCAGGTATCTCATTTATGGGGTGGAAACTGGCAAATTATAGTCTAAAGAAAGCCAAAGAGGCTGTTGAGCTCAACATGGATCCTGCCTCTGGGTTTCTGTGGCTGGCTGTGCTTTCCTGCACAATACAAGACTTTCCTTCTCTCCGGCATGTCAACTGCACCACACAGCTTGGTGCCATCAGCAAACTTGCTAAGGGTGCACTTGATCAGCGTCACTGACAAAGATGTTGATCAGGATCGGTCCCAACACTGACCCTGAGGAACATTGAGCCATTGACCACAACTCTTTGAGTGCGACCATCCAGCCAGTTCCTTGATGGACTGGCTGAGTGATCAAATCCACATCTCTAAGAAAGCACTCACCAAGTCATTATCACTCTTTTCCTTCACCCCCTTAGTCTTAAATTTCCCTTGTCATCAGGGCTGTGCAAATCCTCGCCAAGATGTTGCAGTTATCCTGCCATCTTCTTGGGAAGTGCTTTGGGGCAGCCTCTGTGGCCAGGCAGCAGCTGCCTGCTGCAGCCCTGCCCTCCCAGCACCAAAAGACACAGCAGCACTAAAGCAAGCCAATAAACCATATGCACACAGAGATATCAGCTCTTGAGCATCTCAAGTTGAACATCCCAAATTAATTGACATTCTTGACTGAATCTTTCTGTCTCTGTTCCTTATCTATAAAGTGATAATGTTTCTCTCCTGCCTTTCTGGGCTTCAGAGAGACAAATTAATTAATAGCTTGCATGTGAAACAGACAGACATGACTGCAGTAATGAAAGTCACAGATAAAACCCAAGTGGAAACAGCACTTCATCTTCAGAGCAAGGCTGAGCAGTATGCAGTAAACAAGGGCTGGGGCCACAAACTGCATGACGGGAAGGAAACAGATCTTTGAATTGCTGCCCACTGATTTGCATCAGGCAGTCTGCTCCGCAACAGAGCCAGGGCCCTATGGAATAAACAGCATTGGATCATACAATGAGCCATCGCTGGAAGCTTAGGAAAGGGGCTGTGTTTCAGGATAAGAGTTTTCCTGCTCCTCACACACTTGACAGTTGGAACACTGTCACATAAACTTGTCTGTTAGCTTATATAATTAAATAGAAGTTTAATAAAGTTTATGAAGCTTATCTCTACCTATTGCAGCTCCATGCGGGACCGAAACCTTTGAAAGTGCATTTGTTAAATGTGCAGTGGTTCAAATTATCCTGACAAAGGGAAAACAAAGATCTTGCATAATTCACTGCATCAGGCAAAGATAAGATTTTACATGTCATAACAACACGTATCAAAAGAATTATGTAAAACTCACCCATAATTTAAAATGTCACTGGAATTGCTCTGTAATTAGGGCAAGGCCTTGAAAAGGTTCCCTTTGGAGGCTGAAAACTCTGTGACAGAGACTCACTTCTAGAGGTAAAATATAAGAGTAAGAAATTGTATTGGTGGGGTATTTGGGGAAATTGTATTCCACTGTGTGGTGGAATTGGAAGTGCCAATAGCATTAACATAGCCTCTGTGCCTAGCAGCACTGGCTGAGCTGGAGGTGACCTCCACACTGCAGAGATGCTCTTGCTATATATCTGTCCATGACCTATGTAGTGTGACTTCTTTTATAGGCAGAGAGCTGTCAAGTTTGGGCACTGCAGCAACCCTAAATCTTGTCTTTAAGTTTAAAGACGAGCTTTGGATGCCCTGCAACTTCGCAGGACATTGCTGTCCTTTCAGCCTGTCTCCCATGCCAGGTCAATGTGATGGGTCATGCTAGTGGTAGGAGAGAGAGACCATGCACTACGGAACTTGGTGAGACCTAGAAATGTCTTATCCTTCATTAACTCATGTGTTCAGCAGAGTTTTGCAGGAATTGAAGAGAAGAAATGAAAAGCGGATGGCAGGGAACAAATAAGTGCCATCTAACATCAAAGAAAGAAGAGTTATTATCTAGACCTGTCAAGTCTCCACTGTATCCAAAGGGAGAGAGCAGACGTGACCTACTTGCAGAATGAAGAATTTACCAGGAAACAGGTTTTAGGATTCAGGAGACAACTCTCTGACCAAGAGTTCTGTTGTGAAAACCCAGCTCTGGCTTATAACCAGGCTTGAAATGCTGCTTTGCTATTTGAGCTGAACACGCTCTCCTCCTGTCCAGACTTCTGGCATCTCTCTGCTTGCACTCAGTCACTTCACGGTGTGTCGCAGATGATGCTGAGCTGCAGCAAAAGGTTCTTGCACAAGCAGGGGCTCTGGCCCCAGAACAGCAGCTCACACGTGGCTCAGTGCAGTGCAGTCCACACCACACCACACCTGCAAAATCCAACCTCCCTGCAACTCCTGCAAGAAAAAGCAAGCTTGAAGAAGGAGAAAGGAAGAAAAGGAGCATGTTTCACTGTGGAGGCACATCGTGACTAACCAGAAATGATGAAGAACTGCCCAGAGAGAGAAAATACTGCCCTAGTGATGCTGAGAAGGGGCATCCTGGGTATCAAAGCAGCATCCTGGGTATCAAAGCAGCTTTGGAAAGAGTGCTTAGGCATGGTGCATGGAGGGAGGGAGGATGTTCAGCTGATCCATCTGGCCACACACTTTTGTGCTCTAGTAACTAAAGAGACACCAGGTTTTGAGCTCTTTCTCCAAATCTGAATCTCTTTGCTTCAGCTGTCAGGTTAACTTAACCTGAAGGTTGTGCCCCAGTGTTGGAAGTGGAAAAGAAAGGACAAGGAAAGAAAAGGCTGTGTTTAAAGAACTGGAAGTCTAGAGACATCAGTGTCTGTCTCAGACCTCAACAGCTGTAACATTAGGGCTCTGCTCCCAGATGCAGATGTTAGAAACATCTGTGCATCATAGGCTGCCCAGAATCCTGCACTAGGGAAGTTTCCAGCTATTGCTCAGCTTCCCAAAGCTTGCCAAGACCAGGAGCCAAGCACGCCAGCCTAATGACAACCTGCTAAGCTTGATTTCTGGCTGCTGCCAGTCCTGCTGTGTTCACTGCTCTCCTGCAGGCTCATCACATTTCCTGCATCTCCCTCCTTCCCTCCCCAGACCTATGGCACTGGATAAAAGGAAAACATGAAAACCAGAAGCACTAAAATAGCAGCTAAAATTTCAGCTCCGAAGACAGAGGAGAAAAGCTGAATTCAACAGTAGTAAATGCATCACAAAACCCAAATAGATCCTCATTTTCTTATTTGTAAGCTCCTGACTTTTAAGCTTATTTGGCTGACTTCGTGGGATTTATAAACCTAAGTATATTAGCATCTTGATTTATGCTAATGGGTCACCAAGTTCATTGCACCACTGTGTTTGGCCATCCTTTAAACACAGGCACCATGGGCAACACAATTAAAACTAAGCAAAGGCCCATTACAAGCCCCAGAGCTCATGCTGGGCAGAACTGAGCTCCATGCTAAAAGATGCAGGCACAGGGGATGAGGGGAAAAGGACTTATTCATGTTCCTGTGAATATTTATGGAAAAGTAGGAAGTAAGCCCGATGGAAATCAATACGGGGTTTCTCCATCAGCTTCAGCAACCTTTGTAGCTATGGGATTCCCTGGGGATTTACCCTCCTGCAGGTCTGCAAGGCTATGAACCAGCATCGCTCCAGGTAGCACTGCCTCCTTCTTCCCTGGGGCACCAAATAAAAGCCTCTCCCATGCCTTTGCTACCACCTCTGGAGAGTGCTCACAGGCAGATGCCACCAGCCATAGCCCGGAGACACTGAGAGAGGAGATTTGCTGTGTTTCATGTTGAACTGCTGAAGTCTCTCTTTCCTTTGTTCCCGTGCCGGAGCTCAAGGCACGATGCGTGCGGCAGAGGACCAGGCTGGTGAGTCAGCACTTGGAGCACAGGGATGGCGGTTTCCCCAGCAACGGGAGATGGGAGAAGAAGGAGGAGGAAGAAAAAAAAACCCCTTTGGAAGAGCTTTTTCCCTGTAAACAGGTTCTCGCTCTTGTTCTTCTCAGCAGCCTGCACGCAAACCTGTACACACATACGCACACTCCTGCCACTATGCAAGAAAGGTTTGATTTGCTTATCAGTTTGTGGCTTCGCTGAAGTTTTATACTATGTTTGAAGGTGAAATGCAAAGCAGGAATTGGCCTGATCAAAAGCAAGCAATCTGAGACCTCCAGGGGGGTCCTTTAAGCAGGGAAAGCAAGAGATGCCGCAATCATTTTTAAATCAAAGGGTAATTGTTAGCAACCCTTATGAACACATCCAGAGCACTATAAAGCTGGATTTAACCACAGGTCCTGACTCTGGGCTGTAGCAGAGTGGTGAGCTATACAAAAGGCAGCAAGGAGAAACATAAGTAGAATAATCAGGTGTCTAGTAAATTTTGCATTTGGGGAACATCCCTCTCCAGCCTCAAGGGCTTAACAACCCATCTCTGTTCCAGACGGCTTAGAAATGTTGGTAGAAATTGCCTTGTTTTCCTCCTTCTGCTCTTCTCTTCTACCCCAGGAGGAAAACTGCATCTGAAACTCCTTTCTGTCTGCATTAGAATTGACATCCCTCGGTTATCCTCACCGCATCTAAAAATAGCACAGGGAAATCCGCCTGAGATCAAAGCGGTTCATTTACAAAGCGCTGCGTGAGGACAGAGCTCTGCGATTCTCATTCCCATCACATCCGCACTAGTCGGATGGCAGGAATTGCACCAGCGCTTTGAAAACACGGGGATGGCTCCCTGCCTCCCCACCCGCTCCGAGGGAAAACAAGTGGGAAGAAAATGATTCGGTCGGTGCATGAGGACAAGGAGAAATGGGGTTTCTCTGTGCATGTTGTAGATGATGCTCCCCTCCTGGAAGCCCTCTGCAAGGTGGAACAGGAGGGAAAAGACCAGGGAAAAAAGGTAGAGCCTCAGCACATAGAGCAAGGAGCATCCCTTTACCTCAAATGCATCAAAGGAGCCAAGATCACTGAGTGCATGAAATTAGGAACAACGGGTGAGCCCACTCCTCCTCCAGCAGCCAGCCTGCAGGACCCGTCCATGCTGCAGGAGGATGCTGCAAAGCTTTCCTCTGAGATCCTCATGCAAACCCCCACTCTGAAGGCTTAATTATGGTCGCTGATTAACTGAGCAACGCATAAGCAAAGCAGTTGCAGTATTGTGGCTCTGTGATAGCTAACCCTGTGCTTTTGAATGCAAATCTCAGGATGATTTTGCAGTTTGCCCAATAGATCCTGATACTGGGATATGCCCTAGGAAAAAATCTGCTTTCCTCTTTCTTTTACATAAAAAGGTTTATTATCAATAAAGTTCTGCAGGAACTAGTATTAACATAATGAAGTCAGTCACTTTAAGAGGCTCAGAAAGTAGAAGATTAAGTAGAAGAGCTGCTGTTCCTTCTCCCATAAGGAAAGGGATCCTTTTTAGCCAGTTTCATGATTTCTGACCACACAGGGGTGGCTCCAGGCATCTTGCCAAAACAGTGTCACTGACAGCTGGATTTCAGAGAGCTGCACTGGGCATGCATTAAGCAAAGATAGACATTCTTTGTCATTCATGATTTATATGGTCCATATTGATCTTTGACCGTCAAATATAATTATTGGGATAATAAAATCATAAGGCTGAAATATAAAATTGCTCGAGGTTTTCCACTTTTGCCAACACCATCTTTCAGCTGGGCAAAATATTCAGCCACTAGTTTGGTTTTCAGCTGTAGCTCCTGTCTTCTTTGCCTTGTGATTTATGTCCTGAAACTCCATAAGGATAAGAAGTCACTTCCCAGTTACATTAACACAGCACAGCCAAAAAGTACCCTTGCAAATCCTTCAGATATCGATCCTGATGTTTGCTGAGTCCAGGAAGCTGCTGTGCCCATTGGGATGTGCTCCTGGGATGGATAGCTTGAACCCACCAAGGGTTTCAAGATGTTCAAGCAAGCACCTCTCAGACACATCCATTGATCCAGATGTCTCTCCCATATTCCCATCCGCATGTTCTCCCCTACCTAATGGCCCCATAACTGAGTTTTATTGATGGTGTTTGAACATCTCAAATGCCCTTCCATGAGGAGTGGAAAGACAAATATTCACAAGAGTGTTTTTGCAGGATTCACTCAAGTGATTGCAAATCCCTGCTCCCTAAAACACACACATATTCAAAACCCCCAAAACCATATATATATTTATCTATATTTCAGCATAAAAACCATTCCCATCCCTGTTTTAATTTCCTTTCAGATGCTTGAGGGGCACAATATTTGTGAGGAAACTGCTACTCATCAGAAGAATATTGCAGTGTAATGGCAAGTCCATCACTATGCCCAGCGCCCAGAGCAGCATCTGCAGAAATATTAACCTACGTCACTATTTACACACCAGAATCTCATCATAAAGAAAGAAATCCTCTCTCTATGATGATAACAGACAGGCCAGGACACAGGCCTCAGCTGCTGATTGCCATTGCTAATGCTTCCCTGCGGAAAACCACAGCAAAGGCATTTGGGGGTAAAAATCACAGGACATAGAGGAAGGAACACGCCGAGCCAGCCAGAAGGCTCTGCTGCAGCTCAGCATTTCCAGCTCCTGGCAGCATATGGGAACTCCTCAGCCTTCCTAGAGCTGCAGAGATCAAAGATCTGGCAGAGACCTCCCTGCCTGCAGCCCTGTTTCTGCTTCAAAACATAGGACTGGGAGAGTTTGCCATCTCCTCACGATCCCTGGGGCAGGCTCTGCTTGGAGGCTGAATGCGAAACTGTCATAGGGCACTCATTCACTTGTTCTGTGTGTGCTTTGTCAAGGGAAGTCTGGACAGGAACGAGTGAGACCCTGCGCTTAAAGGCTGGGATGTGGACAGGTTAAGTCTCCAGTGAGGGAATCTTCACAGCTCAGGAAATACCACAGGCATTCAGCTCCCCCCAACCCAAACTCACTCTCCCATTGCCTTTTAATAGTTTAACACACATACATGGATTTATTACTTACCTATTTAGGATATCCACAAGATCCTACTTAGGAAACCTTTTTAAGTAACCCTTTTCTTCTCTATACTTTTCACGGCAATGAGGCAGACAGTCCAACTAATCGAATGAAAATGCGAAGCTTATTTTCAGACAGCCTAAGCTGGTATTGGTTTGCAATTAGAACATCGGTGGGAAGGACTGGTGACAGTGCCATTCCTTAAGAGGTCTGAAAAAAGTTTAAGCATTCTTTTCCAGCTCCTTCTCTATTAGCACTGCAAATGCCACATGCTTTCAGACCTTTGACAGTGAGATTTTAGCTTGTCCCAGAGCCGAGCTTAGGCGTGCTGATGGCAAACTGCATCTCAATTGCAAAGAGTCTGTGCAAACAAGCTGTAATTGAGAATGTCAGAGACTCCCAATGGGCTTAAATGAAACCATCATCAGACTAGAAACTTGGCACGTCCCCCATCTGCTGTAAGAGACTGCCAGTATGGCCTAGGATTGCATCTTCCCCATGAACCTCAATCGCAAGGTCACTCATACACCAGGAACCCCAAAACTCTGTTAGGCATTTGGAAGGGGGGCACAGAAGGGATGCTCTGCTCCATATGCATCTGTATGTAGACGTGGTTATTCCACATATTAGGTGATTTCTGACTTCTCTTATTCTACATATGGATGGAAATGTGGCCCAATGTGTTTGCCATGTGGCTGTAGAGGAAACACAAGCCAGTTGAGGTAGAGTGCTCTTAGAAATGCAGGAGTTTTACACCAACACACCAGAGGGTAGAAGAATGCTCTAATGTGTTGTTCCCACAATCTTATTTGTTGTTAAAAATCGTTAAACTGCCTTTCATAAATAAGATTCTAAAGTCTTGGGGAAAATCAATGCTAATAAGAATTAAACTATATTAACATCGAACTGGAGCAAAGGGGTATTTTGCCTTTAAGTCATTACCAACCCCCCTACATTATCAAATATTCCTCTCTGGTTTAGGAACAATAGCATGCCTTGAAATGCATGGACAAAGAGCAATGTTCTCTCAACAAAGAGAAGCCAATCCATTATCCACCTTTGGGATTGACCTTTGTTTGCTTTGGTATTTTTGAACGTAATTAGGACAGTACCATCCCCTAGTTAATAGTGCCTGGGGCAGAGTAACAAACCATAGCACAGGAAGGAATCGATAGCAGGCTTTGGATTTAGGATTAGTCAATACCCTAAACCTGAGAAAGTCCCTGAGGAGCATGGTCTTGAGAGTTTAGGATTCGATGCATCTAACCATTCCTGAACCCTCTAATCTCCATTAAAAAACACCCAAAGATACCCAAACTTTGCAGCCTGAGTCTGACAGCAGCAGCCTTGTTGACCCTACATCACCCTTAGTTGCTGGAGATGAAGCCACAGAGATGTGCTCCTGCTTTAAATTGCTGCTGGTAGAGGACCAGAAGAGTTCAGGTCTGGTCTTGTCAGGGCCATTCTTTTGCTTTCAAGAATTCATGTATCAATAAAGAAATCAGGTCTTGGCCTTGGCTGCGTTCTGCAGTGCCAAAGAGGATTTTTATGCTGGCATAGCTTTCATCCAGCAATTAAAGCAAGGCTGTACTGACCCTCCTCTGCCGAGGCATGAGCCACTGAATTAGAGACCATCAGAAAGAGTGGTCACATTTCAGATATATCAGATGAGAAATGACTGCCCCATCACGCATTGTTAAAGCAGCTCCCTTCAATATTAAATGAAGATCAGCCAGGCACACCATATTAAAAGCTCATTTCCTCCAAACTTGCTGTAAGTGCCAGAGCTACATCTCCACCTGCCTTTCCAGACAGAATAGGCACATCCAGATTCAAAGGGGACAACCTGCACACACTGCAACCACACCAGTGCCTTGCCATAGCACTGCAACGCTTACCCCCCATGTAAGTGTGCTTACCCCATGTACCACTTCCAGCCAGCCAGCTCCTTGCGCTGTCCTATGTGATTTTCTTGGGGGGGAATTGCCCTATAGAAAATTGGGATCTACAGGAAAGCTCCTGGCCATTAACATCTGTTAGAGGCAGGGGCTCTCTAGGCAACCTCCGTTCCAAACTTAAATCATATGAACTTCACATGGGCATGGTGGTAAAGGGCTGCAAAGACCTGTGCTCAGAGGCATTGCAGCAGGGAACATACCTGACAAGGTCTGGGGTGTTGCATGGGTGCTGTGCATCCTTCCTCCTTCCTCACTCTCCACTCACACACTCCCATGAGGGGATTCCTTATGTGCTCCTGCTCACACCTGCACTTTGCAGAGCTCCCTGTAAATGAAGCAGCTTCCAGCAGGGCTGTTTGCTGTCACTGGCGTTATATACCAAGAGGATAAACACCACATGCAGACGCTTTGTGGGTAAACAGTGTAGAACAAGATTATCAGTATTATCTCCACGTAATTGTGGTGCCTGAATTTAGTGATACCCAGTTTAGGGAATAAACGAAGCAGGATCAAAATAGAGTTTGGCAGCAAATTCGGGCTAAAAACTGATGTTTTGAAATGGGAAAAAAGTATCTGTGAAAACTTTATTGTCCTTTACTAAGAAAAGAATTTAAGTTACAGGAGATGGGGCTTGAGCGTCAGTGGGCTGCAGCACACAGTAAACAGCACAGTAACATGCTGGTGGCAATGGCTATATCTGCATATCTATATATATGCATATATATTTATGCAGATATTTATATATATGTCTTTATATAGAAGGCTGGTTACCTGAACATAAGAGCAGTCAGACCTTAACCATGAACACCAATACGTGTAAATACAAAATGTTTGTACACAAAATAGTACCTTTTGGTTTACTCCAAGAAGAATCTTCATCAACTTGAAATACAAGAACACAAAATGAATGCAATTTATACATCTAGCTTCAACCTAAGTGGAAGCTTTCTTAACTATTTCCATCCCTGATCTCTCGGTGAGCCTTAACAGGGCTGTTGGGATGGCAGCCAAGTGCAAATTCACAGTCCTAAGCGCTCTGTCCCACTTAAACCTGCCTGGTGGCAACGTCAGCAAGTCCCTGTAGGTGTCAAAACCATGTCCAATTATAACTCCCCAACAATCACGGCGAGGCAGATGGCTATCATATGCTTAAAGTATCGTTCCTCCAGTAAAGCACCATTTGTTTGCCCTGTCACGTTAAATATTTTCCTGTTTGATTTTGGTGTGTTAAGAGAGGATGATGAAAACCTGCCGGTGCTGCAGAAACATTCTGCAGTGCCTTGGCAGGGTCCCCACCACTGCAGCCGGAACAGCTCCGGGGGTCCTGCTGCCCAGATGGCAATTAGCAGCATCTGGCCTTTTGGCAACCCATTTGGGCACCCTCAATTTGCCAGGGGGGGATGTCGGTGTGGAATGTGTTAGTGGGATTGTGTCGACCTCCTGCATGATATCTCCATTTGACTGAGCAGCTTGCAAGAGGGGTATTATTTCCTTCCCAGTGCTGGGGCTCATGCGGTTTTAGTCTGCCACCTCCACAAAGGGGGCCTGAAATAAAACCATAGTAGATATTCCTTTATGATTAGAGCTGAAACTATGAGACCAGATTGAAGCAGGCTTGTCTGGAGATTTGGAACAGCTCTTCCTTCCTCTCTGTCACTTAAGAACAAAAAACCCCCTCATAATTAGAGATACAGGGAGATAAAAATCAAAGTGAAGAAAGAGGCCCACAAGGATGCTGGAGAGGGGCTCTTCATCAGGGACTGTAGTGATAGGACAAGGAGTGATGGATTCAAACTGAAACAGAGGAAGTTCAGGTTAGATATAAGGAAGAAGTTCTTCCTTGTGAGGGTGCTGAGGCACTGGCACAGGCTGCCCAGAGAAATAGTAAATGCTCCATCCCTGGCATTGCTCAAGGCCAGGTTGGACAGAGCCTTGGGTGACATGGTCTAGTGTGAAGCATCCCTATCCATTGTCAGGGGGGTTGGAATTAGATGATCTTAAGGTCCTTTCCAACCCAAACCATTCTATGATTCTATGAAACATTTCACTAGGATCTGAACTCAACTGGAATATCTAGCTGTAGCCAAACCCTGGCCAAGAATTGGCTTCTTCATGTACTATTCCTAAATCCACTGCCCCAGCAACTGTATAAGCTCACAGTGGGTAATGTAATCATAACAGGTATTATGCGCTTACTGCTCTCCAGAAACGTGGACTGGATCCCCCCTGCTTAAAGGGGAGGTGAGAGGCTGAGGTCATAGAATCATAGAATCTACTAGGTTGGAAAAGATCATTAAGATTATCAAGTCCAACTTTATCCAAGGACTGCCAAGTCCACCACTAAACCAGGTTTGTGCAAGCTCCAGGAAAAGGAGAATTGGAAGAGGTAAAGCTCATTCATGCCAGCTGGATCCAGCAGAAGCAGCTGCATTGCTCAACCAGTATGTGTCCTGAAGTTGTGCAGCGATGGTGCTCCCAATTCCCTGTTTTAAACACATGCACAAACTATTGTAATTATAAAAAGCCATGTGAGAAATGGTGCGATGCTAAAAAATTATCTATGCACTCTCTTAAGCATGCAGAGTAAGATTAGGAGAAGGTGTATCTACAAAGTTGATCTAACAAGTGAACGTTTATGGGAAGTTTTTAGAAAGTGCCTAGTGAGAGGAATTTCCTTACAAGAAACTACTTCATCATTTTACCTTTCACACATCTGTTAAATTGGCAATGTAGTCCAAACAGAAATCATTTTGCTGTTACTTCAGAGTTACCCAGTTTTAATGAGTCTCTGGAGGTATAGGGATGGATTTTGCTGCCAACTACCATTCAGCCTAATACTGCAATGGAAATATCAAACCAGAGGAACTCGGTGTGGTCTCTGCTGTCAGAGTACTATGGGATAAAGTTAGCACTCACAGAAATGGAACAAGAGGCATCAAGGATAGACAAGGGAAAGAAACCCAGCAGTGAGATCCAGACCTACTTTCCCAGCTGAGTCAACTGGGTGGTTTTGTTGCTTATTTGAGACCATGAGCATGCAGTAATGTGTTCTGTTCAGGCTTAAATAACATCTTCTGCTCAGAACAGAAGCCAAAGAGAGAGGTTCCATTCAATCTATATTGTTCCATGATCCTAAAGGATTAAAGGATTAATTTTAAGTAACTACTGTTTAGTGGAAAGAGGAAGAACACACAACCACCGGACTGCAATGTGCTAGGACAAAATACTCAGCTCTGCTAATAGCCAAAACCCAGTGCACAGGCAGTACGTGTTTGCCTCAGTAACATTATACCATGAAAGCAAGATGGGCACAACGGCAGCGAGCAACACCTGTGCAAAATAAAATGTCTTAACATTTTATCCTGGGTCCTTAAGAAGCCACAGGAAAGATCTCTCCTCATTCTCTAGGAAGACAAGACACGGCAGCAAAGGCTCTGTGACACAGGCAGCGATCCCAGCTGCTAGTCCTCTACTGGAGGCACTTTGTAGGCAGGGCTGCAAGAAGTTTGCAGTCTCATAAACCCACAGCATGTCTCTTCCTCTGCATGTCCTCCCATATCAATAGTTCCTTTGTAATCAGCTGAAGAGTTGATACGTGTTAAAAAGGATCTAATGCAGCTGAGTATGGGATATGATCATTCCTATTAGTGTAGCTCCACTTAAGAACTCAACCTTGGGAGGATGAAGTACAGAGGCAATAGTGAAATCTAATCAAAGGAAATACTCTTTTCTCGTTAAAGTGAATGTCATTCCCACTTCACCCCCCTTTTGTCCCATTGCTAAATCAGTGGTAAATTTTCAATCCAAAAATCAGGGTTCACCTCTGTCAGTGACATTTGTGCACTCAAACCATCATCACACTCCAATGAAGACTTTTCATTTCCCTCTTTCAAAGGCTCCCATTTAAGCATATGCTTATCTTTTAAAAATGGGAAAAAAACCCAACAGGATGCAGCAATTAAGAGAGAATTGCAGGTTTATGCTTTGACTCTCTAACAGGAGATGGAAGAATAAAGACAAACTTAAGTGAGCCATTTCCCCAGCTCAATATACATTAAATAATTAGAGCTGATAGAGTTAACCTGCAGATTTTTGCTCAACATCAAGAACCCAGAAAGTCATTACAGAAAAAAGACTTGAGATAATCACCTAAAAGCTTTTAGTTGGGTTCTGAAAGTTCAGAGGAGAAGGTATGCTGTTCTTTTTGAACCTTCAGAAGAACTTCAGAGAGTCCTCTCCCACCTGCGAGAGCTGCAAAATGAAGGTAGAAAACCACACATGCAAACTAGAGAACAAAGAGATGCTAAAGCCCTTCTGAAATGGCTGCAAACCAGAGCTGCGTCTTCACACCCAGTGTTTGAGATCTGCCCCCGCTACACAGGAACCCTTGTTGATGCAAAGCACTTCTCTAGCAGAGGACTGACACCAACACCAGCTCGGCTTTACAAAGCCCACTTGGCATGAGATGAATGAGAGCACCAAGCGCTGTGTGATAAACATTAATTCTACTCACTTGGGTTAAATGCATTGAAAGGTTTGTATTTGGCTAACAAGGAACTCCAGATACAGTCATCTGCTGTCTATTGCAGGGGGGCAACTGCAAAATATACTGCTGCTTATGCCACCTTTCGTTAGGGACCTCGATTAGCTGATTTGTGAGAACAATTACAGTGTGACTGCTGAAATCAATAAGTACCTTCCAGAGCAGACAGACTGTATTTTCTTGCCTAGCTTCCATTTATAGAGGCCAAATGATGCCATCCCTGGAAAATCTTATAAAGCCTCAGAGCCTCCTAGTTAGAATCTAGTTAGAAGCTAAACTCCCCCCTTCATTTAGCCTCTTGCCTTGCCAGGGCGAGACTGCGGTATGTTTCTTGGCATCTTATAATGGGTTACCATCGACTGAAGTAGGTTTAAGACATTCTGATTAAACCCATTCATCTCAGTTGAGATGGAACAAAATCCAAATCAAATCCTGGGAGCAATACAGTTGTGGAAAGCAATACATATTGGGCAAAAATTAGGATCCATCCACAGCAACCTGCAAAGCCTAGGGATATACCTGGCAATTGCCCTCTTCTGTAGGGTTTAATACAGTAAGGAGAAGAAAAGAAAGGAAACCATCAGTATACCAAAAAAGATCTTCCTCATCCTCCTCAAAACATGAGGAAATCACCCTAATTCAGGAATTAACTCATGCCAATTAAACTTCTTCACTAGCAATGAAATCTTTCTTTCTTGAAACCCTTTATGTAGCTCCCCAGCACCACACAGGACTCAGCCCTACAACCTCATGGTAGGTTCATACTGTACTGGGCAGTTCTGCACATGGCATGCTGGCTTTGCAGCCCTGCACTGATGGGACCCTACATGGTCCCTGATGGCCACCCTGACCTGGCACTTGGCCTCAGAAGCATCAACAATTGAGTAGATTCATCCCTTTCCTGTTGAGCATCCCAGCTTTCCATGAGCGCAATTTCTCCCTGGCAGAGAGGTCTTGAGACTTGGCTCACTGGGGTATGGAGATTACACTAAGTCTCAATACCTTGAATTTGCAGGGCTAAATGGTGGACCCAGCCAGTCACTACAGGTGGGAAGATGCACACGACTTGGATTATACTTCTGAACCTCAATAGTCACAATGAACTATGTTAATAAAGGATTCAGAAAGTCTAGTGAGGGCTGAGTCCATACTGGTTAGTTCTTCTGTGAATATAGTATCTGAGCAGAATATCAGTATGACTTTTCCTGCTTCCTTTTAATTCTCTATTTGCATGTAAAGCAATATACTTGTAAATATTTCCTACACTTGGAATAATGCTATTAATTGTGGACAGCCAGTTGGGGTGGGGATATGCACAACTGGCAGCTCTGAAGTCATTGCAACACTGCTCCAGGCTGAGCCTTTCGGAGCCCGAGGACATCACTGTAAATAGCACTTTTCCTACAACAGCTGCCTTGGCTTCTGTGTCGTCGACAACCATCAAAGGTGGGATAGAAACAGGCTTTCAAAGCATAAAGATCATTCCAACTACAAATGTTCAGCAACCACAAGATGCATTCATGAATAAAATGTCACTTTTGTATCCAGGAAATTACTGTTTAGCACGGTGTGCATTTAAGCAGTAAGCCAGCCTTACCCCCACGTTTGCTAACCCTTGGCACAATGCACAACTTCATTCAAGAGGAGATTTACACAATGTGAACTTTAATGAGTGAGGTTGAAACTGTCATCTGAAGAACATGAGATTTCGTGTTATGGGCTGGAAATGG
Source organism: Psittacus erithacus (assembly GCA_009867235.2). Lineage (NCBI taxonomy): Eukaryota > Metazoa > Chordata > Aves > Psittaciformes > Psittacidae > Psittacus > Psittacus erithacus. The sequence continues at coordinate 39,930 of WYDI02003009.1, read as the reverse complement.
CACAGGAGGAAGGAAAACCTGGCTGTAGTCACTGCACAAAGGATGATTAAAAGACAGCAGCGCAGTCTGAGCACATTGAGCACAGTCATCTAATCATTCCCACCACATACAGGGTGGCAAAGCTTCCCCTGAAAAGCCTTGCAGCTCTTCAACCCTCCTCTGCCAGGCTTTGACTGTTACTGTGCAGAGCCCTGCAGCAGTGTGTAGGTGCATTGTGCACCTTTATCATCATTTGTGCCACATCCAGACTAACGGTACTCAGAGAATAGCTTTGTATGGTTTTCATGAGGCCTTTTTGGCTCAGACCTCAAGGGTTCGAAGGACCAGTGCCATTCTTTACCCACCTCCCAGGCCAAAAAGCGCATTTGCTGATGTCAAGCAAGCACTGGCTCCCACACTGGCCAGCAATTGAGCACAGGGTGACCTCCGTTCACATCTTCTGCCTAGCTCAGCGTAAGAAATCAAGCATGGATTAGACATCAGACCCAGCCTAAGTACTAAAGGGAAGTGAATAATTCACTCTCTCAACCCAGCCAAGCAAGCCCGAGTGCCTTCACGCAAGACAACCCCTGCAAACTGAGTAATGAGGTCTTCATGAAAGTGCCTTAAGTAACTGAAGTTTTTCTCAAGCTTACTTTTAATAAAAGGGAGGGAAAAAAGCGCCCCACAAAGCACTCATCTGATACTGTTATAAGAGCTGGGAAACTATGAGGTCAATTAAAGCCGGGTAAACTCAGGAGCATAAACTCGTAAGAGCTGCTGGCAAGAGCCCGAGCCCAGGTAAACACAGACAGCATCCAGGCACAGGGCTTCTTTTGAAAGCAAGATTTTAATAAGGATGAAATCTTCAATTGGGGTGAAAACTGAGGATGACAAGAACCACCTGGAAGCAGTCCAGTCTGCAGGGCAGCATCACAGGAGGAGCCCCTGGAAGGGAACAGGTCACAGCCAGAGCATTTGCTCCTTTTAGATGGTTTCATCCCTGCAGTATCTCAGCTTGCCCAGGGTGTTTCTTAAGCAGGAAAACCACCACACAAATTCCCTCCCTGCCCCTGGTGTGGGGAAGGGAGGGTTGGGCTTCTCAGTGTGCACTGACCTGTTCTCTACCCTTGCTGCTGCCTTGCTTGGGGGGCACAGGGCAGAGAGCCCGCATAGAGAGCAGACAGGCAGACGGCCTCACTGCAGGACAGCTAAGCCAAAGATGTCAGGTTTGTATTTGGCTGTGAAACCCTCAAGGCATCCGACCAGGCTTTTAGCTCTTGATTAATCTCCTGGGGATGCTAAATTCAAGCAGTTTTCTGCAGCCCTTCATGAAGCAAAATCCCCATTATTGGCAAAAGGAGTGGCCAGTTACGGATATCAGGAGTTTCAAGCTAAATCAGTGTTTGGAGCCTCAACTCTTCTTGCAATGAAAAGCAGGGAAATCGTTTCTTGTGAGAGGGCTACAGACTCACATTGCATAAAACCTCAAGTGCCTTCCCTTCCTCTGAGTGCCCTCCTGCATCGCCCATGCAGAAAAAGCGAAGGAGTGAAAGACAGCGAGAGTGCGAATAATCTGATAGAGCCGGCTGAACCCACTCCTACAAACATCGTGGTTCACCAAGAAAAGCACAAGAGAAAAGTAGAACAGGCATTAAACAACAGATTCACTTTGCTGGCAGAGTTTTAACAGAGAGATATACCCTGAAGACAGAAAGCCATGTCCTATTTGCAGAACACAGCTAGCTGAAAGGTGTTTATTTTGCCTTGGTTCTGCCCCGGAAGCCATCAATACAGGTTCTGAGATGTTCACTTGCACAAATACCTATGTATGAGCATATACACTTGTGGTATGCCATTTTTCTGCAAAATATAAAAGCTGAACCAAATTATGATCTATTTTTTTATCTAACTGTTCGCTGATAGAGCTACATTCATCTCCACATCTCTCTTTATAAACAGCAAGGCAGGCTCTGTCCTGATCTGGGCATCTGAAAAGATAGGTTTCAAATTCAAGCCTGCAAGACCCTGGTTGTCTTTCCCAGGATTTCTTACATGATGCCTTAGTGCCCTAAAGTGGATTTCAAGTATGGGATAGGACTTTCCTCTCCCTCACTCTTTTTACTACAAGAGAACTACTGGCCTCTGCCCAGGTTTTAAAGGCAGATGGATCTCCTGGTGTGGCACATCTGTAACTGATGCCATCCTGTTTCGGCTGCAGCTGATTACTAGTAAGACACATGGACAAAGCTATAGGAAAGAGGCCTTCACTGACCCTAACAGTGAGCAATGACAACCTCAGCTTCTCTGTGACTCCTTTTTTTTTCCTGCCTTCCCCATCACAATGTGGTTGCATCTTCAACTGCCTGTGAGGAGGAGTCTCAGAGCCCACCAAGGACCTCTGTGATGCCTCCATTTGCAGCTCCTGCCCAAGCTCTAGTTCATGATGCACCATATCTCCATGGCACTGCTGCCCAAGGAGAGGTCAGAGGCCATTCTGGTGCCACAGTCAGACACACCTCGGTGAACACACTATTTGCTGCGATGACTCTTTTTACTACCTGCGAACATCTGGTCTAGCCTAAAGCCCACCAGAGGCGATGGTCAGTAAGGATGCTGGTCCATCAGTAATGCAATCCTAAGGCTTTAGGCCACACAGTGCAGTGGAATAGAGACAGCTACAGAATCACTGCTGCTTGAGATGCTTTGACTAGTCCAAGCACCATGACCATAAGCATGCCATGGATAACGCAGTGCACAGTTATACAGCCTGGAGTAATCAGCTTTAATCTGCAAGTTAAAGCATAAGAGTACCAGCCATTGTCTGAGCTAGACAGAGTAATGGCTTTCTAAGTGGAAACTGAAAAAGAAAATGCTAGTTTCTTAATACATGCTAATAGATGAGTGAAAAAAGAAGGCATTTCACTCATTATACAGACACATCCATTTCTACACACTCAGCCAGGACTTCTCTAGTTTTGTTCTAGACCTAATTAGATTTTAAATGAGATTCCAGCACCTATAATAACTTATTCTGATTGTTCTTTTTATATCATACAGGCACTGAATATTCATTGTGTTCACATGATTAAATACCAAATCAATAGATATGACTAGTGGACCAGTTAGAATTTATGCTTTGCCTAATAAATACAAAGAATGAAGTCATATCTGATGTAGAGTTCAGCCTCCCTCTTTGAAGAGTTGCTGTGACTGACATGGCTGGTGATCACAATGGAAATAGGCGAGAATGAGTAATTTAATGAAATCTCTGCATTTAGGATTAAAGTAACCAAAAGGGACTGTTGCAATATGGGATGAGTTTGCAAGACTTTGTCATAGAAAAAGAATAATGGGACTTGAAACAAATGCAAAGGGTCACTGCTCCTAAAGCAGCAAATCCTGGAATCTGTCCCCTGGCAATGGGCAGCAGGAAGCAGTGGAGATCTGATACTAGTTTTATACAGCCCCCAATGAAAGGTGCATGTGGAAAATAAGCCAATAAAGAAAGGAGGAAGAGTATTTTTCCAGATGCAAATCATACATACTTACTATGTCTTCCTAGGGAAAAGAGTCTGCCAATTGAGCAGGATGAACCTGTGGCGATATTCCTATTCAAGCTCATTGTAGAGAGCAGTGTTTTCCATTTCACCATCTCACATAACAGTCTCTGGCTCTGCCCATGACACAGACCTTTCCCATCAGAAGCACAAGCAACCCTCTGTGAGCCAGTGCTGCTCCCTAGTCACTACGTGGCCTGCAGTCTCCACTGCTGATACCACCTCATCCATCCATCCCCAGAATCACAGCAGTAAAAGGGAACATGCTTGACCAAAACATTTCTAACCTTAACACCAGGGTGAAACAACTTCCTAAGCCACAAGCCATGCTGGCAGCTCAGCTTGCTGGGAGCAGCCAGTGTGTGTGTGCACATCATTAATAAAGGAGCAGCAGCTTCTTGGCATGTTTTGGGAATTTGTTCCCAATTTCAATAACCTGAGAGGCAGAAATTCCCAACCATGCCCAAATGCTTTGCACATTGAAAGTTCAGAGTGTACCAGCACTGTTGACAAGGCAGCACACAAGCCATTTGGCACCAAAGTGGCCCTGCTTGGGCTTAAAAGCTCTTCAGCCTCCCCCCTGCATGACCCACAAGTGATCTGCAGCCCCCACATTATTACCAGCCCACTCTTTCACAGATGAGGCAGATCCTCCCTGGCTAGGAATTACTGCCCAAGCTAATAGGGCTGCCTTGCAGCAGAGTTAATGAGCCTGGGTTTAGCACTGCTGGCTGAGCGGCCTCCAGCTTCCAATCCAGTCATTTGAATTAAACTTTAGATGTGCACTTGCAGTTCAGAAGCAAAATGTCAATAACAATAATTAATACACCAAAACTATTGCTCTTGTTCAAGTCAGGCGATGTTAAGTGAAGGGCTACACCAAAGCAACCACAGCAAATTTGCTGTTAGCACCAGATAAGGGACATAGGGCAAGAAGCAGATGCAAGTGTTATATCCATGGCAACCTAATGATTTAGGTGCCCTGGGTTGCTTTTTAGGACTCTTCATCAGGGATTGTAGTGACAGGACAAGAGGTAATGGGTACAAACTTAGACAGTGGAAGTTCAGGTTAGATATAAGGTAGAAGTTCTTCCCAGTGAGGGTGGTGAGGCGCTAGCACTGGGTGCCCAGAGAAGTGGTAAATGCTCCATCCATGGCAGTATTCAAGGTCAGGTTGGACAGAGCCTTGGGAGACATGGTCTGGTGTGAGGCATCCCTGCCTGTGGCAGGGGGTTGGAACTGGATGCTCTTGACATCCTTTCCAACCCAAACCATTCTTTGATTCTATGATTTCCCTTGTCCATAGACTACAGCTACAACTTCTGTCATCTCTAGTCCCACCATGGCTTCAGCATGTGAGATCTCTACCTTTTTCACCCAGTTGAGATCATAGATGTTACCTGACAGTTTCTCATGCCCGTTTTCCTTTGACTGAGATATTGTGACTTTGGTTTTCAGATACAGTTGGAAGCTTTGTCTTCCATTGGAGTAGTTGGAAATGTTTTCATTTCTCTTGTTACCATGGAGCAGAAAGGGCTTTCCAAGACTTTGAGAAGGGAATTGCCTCTTGTTTGCACAGTCCCCCACAGAACCAGGGCCTGATCTACAAAGCAGATCATTACAGCGTGACTCACAACACAGGAATAAAAGCACTTTCAGGTGGCTTGATTGGGAAATCAGGTAAATATAAGCAGGATTTTTGCTGAATACCGAAGGACTTTGGGGCAGCAAGGGAACCACGGCACAGGGAATCTTGTCAAAACACACTTTAAATCACTTGCAGATCCTTAGCCAAAGTATTAGTGCAAACCGGTGGAAAGGATTTATACAGCCTGGAAGGAGATAGGCACCCAGAGGAAAAGCTCTGGAATGTTTTTCATTGCTGCACCAACACTGGCTGCCACTAAATGCAGTACCAAATACTGAGATGACAGCCCCAAGAGCCCCCAGTGTCTTGCATTGCTTCTTTGTGCTGTATGTATTTCTTAGCTTTCCTACCCTTTCCACAAGGAGGGTAGAGGAATGTGTTGTCCCTGATTTCAGCCATTTCTCCTGTTCTAAAGTCAAGGTGATGTTACAAGTCCCATTGTTCATTAGGAAGCTGCCACACACACAGAGCGGCACCCTGAGCAAGCTGCATGATCCCCTAGAAGCAGCAGTGATCCAGCCTCACGCCGCGATCCTGGTAGCATCCTGTGCAGAATTAAACAGCTTGCTTTAGGATCAAAAGCAGAACTTACTAAGAAGCCACCAATGAGTCACGCATACCTATAGAGGAGTTTATTAACTAAGCTTATTTCAAACCACCAAGGCATCTAGATGTGCTATAAAAGTCTGCTTCAAGCACCATGGCCAGCTTTTCTGGTCACATTTCTCCATGTCCATGCAGGGAAGTCTGTTTGCTGGGATTCCAACTGGTCAGCAGGACATTCCCTTGCAGCTCACACACACACACACGCACACAGAGTCATGCAGCCCAGATAAATCAAACTGCCTTAACACTGGTTCATCTTTTGCCTTTCCATAGCCCTTAAGAGCCACTGCAGAATTAATAAGATGGAGGGAGAAACAGGATTTCTCCCACAAGGCAGTGATACAGGACAAGCATATAACAGATTTTTATAGAAACTGAGGACCAAATTGGATTCGGATGGGTAACTGAAGGAGGCGTAATACTCAAACACCAAAATCCCAGGTTTCTGTGGGGAATTAACACCTCTTCCAAAAGGCAGAATCAGGACAGCACAAACAATGCAGCCAGTCCTGGGGTATCCCAGAAAACAGATTAAAGCCAGCATTCCCAGATATACCTTGCTCCTACACTGCTGGTACCTGCACACATGCAGTAGCAGCAGCCTCATACACGCTATGGATGACATTAGGCATGTTCACCAGCATCCTCCCCCTCTTTACTGGGGCATGTGCATCGCTGCCTAAAGAGGCAGCCCTCATTTAAGCAGTAGCATCAGCAGTGTCAGCGGCATCAGGACCCAAATTGCTCATCACCATCACACCATGGCCTGTCTGGGATTTAATTTTCCCCAGGGGACAGAAAGGTGAAGGGAAAACACGCACCAGTTTGATGCCCAGTGTCTCATGGGCTTGGTTACTCCCTGGAGCACAGCTCTCTGTCACTGCAGTGTAATAAAATATCTCCATGCCTTTGATGTTACAACACTGCCCTATGACATTAACTCCTCTCTGCCAAAGCTGTAAGAAATATTCTCACCCTGGAAAAGCCAAGGGGATCAGTCTGGCTCCTGCCCCAAGTCCTGACTAGCCTGTCTGGAAGTTGTCCTTCCCCTTCGTTTGGCTGCTTCTCATTCCTACATCTTCTTTCTTTTGATTTTTCCATGAATCCCACATGGTTTTCCACAGCACACACAATCCTGCTCTCTCCTCCGTCAGCCCAATCCCATCTCTGGCCTGTTCCTCAAATGCACCACCTCTTCCAAATGGAGTTTTGATTAGTCTGGGATTGAGCAACCCCGACCATCTGCTGCTGTCAGAAGAGGGATGAGGCACCACATCATAAATGATCATTTCTCTGGTGCCCCCCAAGGAAAGAGAAGAGGCCAAACAGCATGGTCCTGACAGGCTCACCCGCAGGTTTCACCCCTCCATCTGGACACTTGTCACAATCTCAGTGTTGCTGCAAAAGGTCTAGTTCAACCAATCAGAGCAGAATGTGGGGTCTGCTCTGGTTTGTACGTTGCAATACAATAGAGAAGCTTTGCTTTTATTGATGAACCTCACACCCCAGCCAGGATAGTAATTATGTTAAAAAACCTGTTTCAAATCCCACTTGATGCATCTATTTCTGGAGGATACTTAGCCTTGTTGTTTAATTCCCTGTCTCCAGATAAGTTAGAGTGTGAAATTCTACCTACACAAGCTACTTTTACCTAGAGATCTATACTGTGCCTCTCTTTAGCTAGTGAAAATCAGTGCAATTTCATTTTCTCTTCACTTTGTATCAGCTGAGAATCTGGCCTCTCAATACTACCTTAAATTATGCTTCCAACAACTATTAACTTTCATACATATTTAGGTTTCTCCTGCTGTTCAACACCTTGGAGATGCTGATCCAACCGAAATCCTATGAGTCACCTCTTCTGCAAGGAATGAAAATTGGAAAACTGGAGGAAGGTGATGCAAGGAGAGGGTGAGAGGTGACAACATCCCTGGAACAAACAAAACAAGAAGAGCTACCCTAAGAAGAACGAAGCAAGAATGACTGAGGTGGAATGAGATACTGTTAATTTTCCTTCAGATGTCCATGGTCCTATATTAAATTCAACATGGTGTGGTTATCACTTCGAGCAACGAGACTACTAAATACATCAAGCTGTGGGGCAATAGGAGCAGCTTATGCACTTGGGCCTTTGTGAGTGAAAGAATCCCCTTTTAAGCCTGGCAAGGCTTTCTAATTCCACTTGCTGAGCCTGTTGCCTGTGTGGTTTGGGAAATTAGCACTTTAAAGCCAAAGTTTGCATTCCCAGACAAGGCTGAATTTGTTTCCAGTAACTCTGATGTTTGCCAGGTTTAAATTTAATGACATTTGGTCTTGCACACGGAAAACCTTCCTGCCTTGCAATGTGCTATTATAAATGGGATGTCTCCAGGGATGTTTGCCTCTATTGTTATAATTCACAGAGTATTTCCCTGGAAAGCTGCAGACCTGCCTCGTGCTCCCAACTCTGCTGTTGATGCGCAGGGCCCTCACCTACCCATAGCATACCTTTATCCCATAATATCTCTGGGACAAGCTGCACCATATCTGGGGGTTTGCCAGTCTCAGTATAGGCTGGAGCCTGCTCCATGGGCACAGTGTCAATGTGTGATGCCTATTACGCACTGCCCATCCACCCCCTCTCCCACTGAGGTCACTTCTTTCTTTCCTATATATTCCAAATTCCTAAAGACTTGTGCTAGAAGGATAGGAAGAGTGGTGCAGCTGAAGCAAAGAAGAGCTTTGGGACAAGCAGGGAATCACTGCCAGGATCCCCCGAAAAATAGCCCAAGAGTCTGCATGAGCTTTGTGCAAGTGCTGTTATCCTACCATTCCTAGCCTCCAGGATCCAGGATTACCCCTCTGCAAAGCCCAGTCTGGTGCAGCAAGCTCCAGCCTCACCAGCATGGCCGAGATACAGCACCAGCACTTTGGGATCAGTTGTTCAGGCCCCCTTGGAAATCAACAGGGATAACCATGTGAGTTATGGCCCTCCAGAAGAGCTGACTTCTGCCTGCAGACTAGCAAGGAAATGAGATTTCAGCTAAAGCTGGATGAAATGAATCCCAGCTCATTCACCCAATGCATCCTTGCTGGAGCAGAGTGACTTTTGCACTCAGGTTTGCTCTTGACCTGTATGTGAGCGTGATGAGAGCAGTGTTACAAAGCACATTGACCAGAAAGCGACAGCTACTAAACCACAGCTTCATCTGCTTTGACCTTTGCTTCCTGGGAATCTTCTTGGCAGGCTGCAGAACAGGCTTGCTCCCAAGCCATGCCCAGAAATAGGACACTTATCTCAGCAGGGCTGCTCTCACCTTCTAAGGTGAACCGTGGAGCCAGCATGGCCTCTCCCTTTTGACAAAGAAAGCTTTGCCTTAAGAAGTTCCACAAACTTCATTTCAATTCGATTTAGACACAGTGCTTTCTCCCTCTGGGTTGTGAGAAGGTTGATGGGGGTTTTGTGACGGTGCTTTTCCAGCTGAGCTGTGCTGCAGAGGCAAACTAAACAAGCCTTGTCTACAAAAACATGCTGTACTGCTTTCCTCCTGCTACAGGTGTTTGGCAAGCAGGTAAGGACAGAGTGTATACAGAGCACAGCACATAGTGTGGGTGATTGCTGCTCCCTTGGCTGGCTTCTGTTTATACATCTGCAGTCCTGCTCTTGGGTTAAATCACCATGTTTCCTTCCCTTCCCTGAGTAAAGGCAGATAAGAGCACTGCTTCTCCCATTCCTCTTATCTGATGAATGTCCTCTTTGCTTTGCTGAACAACATTCCTCTCTTAACTGGCTTTGGCACACTGGTGGCAGAGGGGCAAGGGGAAGGCAAGTGTGTTTGCAGAGCAGAGGGGCTGGCTGATGCCTTCCCACTCAACTCATGTATATATTTTCCTGAGTTATGGAAAATAGATGTAATTTTTTTCCCCACTTTCAATGATTATCACTAGGTTTCAAAAACTGAGCAACTTTCACACTTGGTAGATTTGGATCTGCATTAGGGTTAGCAATCGAGTCCCTGCTTTGTGAACCGCATAAGCAGTAATGCACTAACTGTACTGTGAAAATGCTGTCCTCTGACATGTGAAATTAGTTTATTTATTGGTAGAAACCAAAACAAACCATTGTGAGTGGAAATATTCTTGTGCCTGTTGATGAAGCCTACAACACCACTCCTGTTCACCATCTGTTTCAATCTTCATTAAATGGTGGTTCCACATGAACACCAAACACATCATCCTCTATAACACAATGTTCTGTAACTGGTCCAAAACAGAAATACTAAACTTTAAAAATTACATCTCTATCAACAGGATTTGTTGTAGGTTGTACATTATTTTGGTTATTTAAGTCCTAGCAAGGAAGTACAAGTTGCAATGACTCCTCATGTGCTTGTTACAAATGACTTCCACGATGCAAAGAGATCTGTGAATCTGAACTGTTATTTCTTTGTTGAGTGGGTGATTTCAAATGATTGTTTTGCAAAAGACTTCCCAGAAACAATGCTTAGCAATGGGACCCCTTCCTTCAGCTTCTCCTAAATGTCAGCCTAAGGACAAAGAAGCTCTCTTCGTCCCAGCACACTGGGGTGCAGTACCTGCTGTTAGAGATAGACCCATAAGTTTGCACCCAGCGTGACAAGGACTAATTCCAGTCCTCTTAATCCATTGCTGAAGTAACTCTCTCCCACAAGGAGTCCGATATTTAGGGCTAAGAAAGTTGAGGCTGTTCAGCCTGGAGAAGAGCAGCTGCGTGGAGACCCCAGAGCAGCTTCCAGTGCCTGAAGGGGGCTACAAGGATGCTGGAGAGGAACCCTCCGTCAGGGGCTGTAGTGACAGGACAAGGGGTGATGGGTTCAAACTGAAACAGGGGAAGTTCAGGTTAAATATAAGGAAGAAGTTCTTCTCTGTGAGGGTGGTGAGGTGCTAGCACAGGGTGCCCAGGGAAGTAGTAAATGCCCCCAGTGTTCAAGGCCAGGAACTGGATGATCTTAAGGTCCTTTCCAACCCAAACCATTCTATGATTCTATGACCATCTCCCAGCAGAGTTATGGAGGGAACATTTTGGCTAACATCAGACAGACTTCAAATCTCTGAATTCTTTAAATCTCAAAGCCCAACCTTTTCCTTGGAAACTACAGCACAGAAACCCAAAGGAAACCTCAAAGACAGGACCTATCCATTTAACTATTTCTGACTTCAGGTTTTATCTGGTTTTCTAAACATCCCCTCAGGCAGAAAGGTCACTCTTTTATTCCACAGTAGAAGAAATACCATATCATTACCCTACTCTTCATTTGTTTCCTGGAAATATCTTCTGCCTGTGAGTCACTGCCTTTGAGCTCAACATAATCACACACATTCGCTGAATGCCCTTTTCCAAGCAACGCTCAACTCTGTGCAGTGACAAACTCAGTGAAGAAACTGAAAAACATTCTTTCTTCTATGAAAAAGCAAATTTGCCACAGCAAAGCTATCAAGTGTTATCTCCATTTGCCCTCCTCCTCCTCCAAGATTCCCATTTGAGGCTGACTTAAGAATCTCGGGTCAAACTTTGCTCTCACTTACACCCACCTAAAAGCACTCCACTAACCACAGTCTTGAGGTGCTTGCCTAGAGAAAGCAACAGGGCTTGTGGAAAGAAAAAGCTTGCTGAAGTCTTGGGTTTGCAGGCGCTGCTGCAGCACCATTCACTCCACCTGAGCTTGCCCAGGGAGCAGGGAAGGAGGAAAGCAGCTACAAACCTCCCTGCATGAGGTCCATTGTCCACCAAACCCCAGGGATGGAGCAGATTCTGTGCCCTGACTACACCGATGCTGGCATATTCTCATTGAACATTTTGCCATCACCTTACACCTCTGAGAACCCACTTTTCGTGAAGCTCTTAGGATGCCATCACTTCCACCTCTTGGAGGGTCTCTCTCCGACTGGGACCCTGCAAATCTCACATCCCATCAAGCTGGAGAGCACTGCTGTGCCCCTGCATGGAGCTGAGAAGTGGAGGCAGCCTCAGCTCTGCAGGGAATGACCTACCTTACTAGCCTTGGGACCATGCTGCTGCCCCAAGAAAGCTACCAGCTTGGGGGAAGGCTCCTAGGACCCACTCCAGTTGCTGCAGGCACTGGAAGAGTATTGGCTGGAAGTTTTCTAAGTCTATAATTAATGTTCTCCATTTCACTCTTTTGTACATGATTTAAAGACCAGATCCCACCCAGACCCAGCTCATACGTTTCTCTCCAATGGGGCATCTGTATGACAGAATTACTGCAGTATCACTTTCTGTGAATGCTTTTTGGGGGGATGAAGGCGCCCTCATATCCAGAACCACTGAAGGTCAGAACCAACCAGACCTCTGCCTCTTTCCAACATTCCCATAAGTATCCACTCCGCATGGCAGCACCGGGTTACAGGCACCAACCTGCTGCTCCCAACAAGGACTCAAACCTCCAGCTCAAAAGGGCTTCTTCTACAAAGCAGAAGCAATCCTGCATCTGTGACATTTGCCTGGAGGATGCTGAGATAATGCCATAAACTACCTTCTCCAAGAACGTAGCTGGCAGGGAAGTGTCACCAACAGCTGGGTTTGTGCTGCCTTCTTCAGTGGGAAAGTAATAAACAAGAGAGGACCTCTCCCTCTCAGGCACATGCGGATCTCCAGGTTGCCCTGCACAGGGTGCCCAGAAAAGCTGTGGCTGCCCCATCCCTGGCAGTGCTCAAGGCCAGGCTGGACACAGGGGCTTGGAGCAAGCTGCTCTAGTGGAAGGTGTCCCTGCCCGTGACAGGGGCTGGAGCTGGATGAGCTTTAAGGTGCCTTCCGACTCAAACTTCTATGGTTCCCACCTAAAATCCCTCTCTTTGTACACAGGGTGCAATTCCTCCCTCTATAAAGTGTCACCAATAAGCAATTGCCTCCAAGTCAAACTGGAAACAGAGACTGGACAGAAGAGACTGTCCCAGCCCCCAGATGAGCTCTCTAGGATCCTGTGAAACTGATCCTTGGCCTCTCCCTCCCAGTTAGAGGCTGGGTCTAAGTGCATGTCCTTTATTTTCCCAGCATCAGTCTGTCTAGAGTGCTACAGAGGCAACCTTGGGGAGAGCTGGAATGAGCTTTAGCTATATCAAGCTATATTTTAAGACAGAAGTTTGCACCCAGCATGACAATGTGCAGGCTAAATTTCCCACACCAGAAAGTAGCTGTTTGCTGAAAACTGGAACTGCTGACAACAGTGACAATAAAAAGCCATCTTAGTCACTTAAATTACACAGTGGCAGGCTCAGATTCTCACACTGAAGAAAGGAAAAGCGATGATTTGGAGCACACAATGAAAGCAGCACTTTGCTTCTTGAAATGGATTCGTTTTCTTTGAGATTAAGCCAGCATCCTGAACTGCACAACATGTGCTAATGTTACCTGCCATGTCCAGCTTGTCTCAACGAAGTGGTCATCTAGTAACAGCATAATACTGTGGCTTTGCTTTAAAGCACTTGCCTAAATGTAACAGTTATAGCTCAGCTCTTAGTAAAGGCTTTTTCTTGCTACAGTGCCCTTGAATCACTGAGCTGGCTTCAGCCTTTATTTATGTTCCCATCCCAAGCACAGCACAATGTTCAAGCTGACCTGCACGAGCCAGGCTAAGGAAGAACACCCACTTGGCCAGAAGCTGGTCACAGATCCAGGCAACCGCAGCTCTATCTCAGCTCTCCCTGCTTGCAACACTGATTTCTCAACCTTGATAGTCTATGGAATAAGATAAAAATCCAGAAAACCATGCTGGTGTCTACAGAAAATCCTCTCCTCAAGGCACTGTTTAAAGATTCAAACCTGAAGGTTAAGGTTAAAAAGAGAAAACAATTATTTTAGCAACATCTTACGTAAACCAGCCACCATCCTCAAAACTACAGCATCCTTCCTTCCTGCGGTAGTATTATTACTCTTCATCAGGGACTGAAGTGGTAGGACAATGGGTGATGGGTTCAAACTGAAACAGGGGAAGTTCAGGTTAGATATAAGGAAGAAGTTCTTTATTGTGAGGGTGCTGAGGCCTTGGCACAGGGTGCCCAGAGAAGTGATAAATGCCCCATCCCTGGCAACATCCCTGGCAACGACACTGGCGGTGTTCAAGGCCAGGTTGGACAGAGCCTTGGGTGACATGGCCTAGTGTGAGGCGTCCCTGCCCATGGCAGGGGGTTGGAACTGGATGATCTTAAGGTCCTTTCCAACAAAAAGCCATTCTATGATTCTATGCTCTAGCAAGTGACAGAGCCCTGCCACAGGCTGGGCTGGTTTCCCATACCTTCAGCAGGCTGGTGTGACAGCCGTGCCTGTACCATGTGCAGTACCTGAATATCTCAGCCCTGTCACTAAGTGCAAGACTTGGCTCTCACTTCCCAAAATCAGTGGCAGCACTTTGCTCCAAGTGCAATCCACACTCACATCCCACAGGTATCTCCTGTTCTAGGGAAGCTTGCTTCATTTCTGCTGCAATAGCAACGACTACTGCAGGTGCATTTGAGAGCAGCAGTTATGTTAGCGGAAGGCAAATGGAAACCTTGGGATGCCGCAGATCCTAGGGATGTGTTGGTTATCGCATTGCCATGGCAACTGTTCATGGTGCCACTGTCTCCATGCAATGAATGGCAAATGTCATTGTGCCATGCCCAGGAACATGTTTTCTGTGCATAAAGAGCTGCTGCTGCTCCAGCAGCCTTTACAGTCCTCACTGGGGAAAAGCTTGGCTGCATCTATCAGCTCTGCAAAACCAGCACAAGTGCAAAAAGATCATTAAAGCATTTGGGGGATTCCCTCACCTCCTGAAACATCTGCTACCTCCAGAGGTGCTTGTCCTGGCAGCAGCTTTAGAGCAAACAAAAGCAAATGACATTTGACAAAGCCTGTACTTAAATCACAGAACTTTTTGATGCAGGATACTGTAATGGCCAAAAATGTAAGTAAGCTTATGGAAAGCTTAGGGAGAATCATGGAGTGCATCTCCACTGCGCTACCACATGCTGGTCTGCGGGAAAAGGCCATTCCAGAACATCCTGCCCCAAAAATCTCCCATGACACACAGGGTGTGTGAAGCACCCTAAAACCTGGGCTGCAGGAGCCTCTGCTCCCCATCCAGGGTATCACCCAGGCACCCACAGCAGCTCAAAGCTGGGCTTCAACCACTGGAGCAGCAGCTCAGGTACTGATCCACATCGGAGGTGCCATAAAAGTAACACTGGCAAGGACATGCTTTGGGTCCTGGGGAATAGAGAATACAAAATAGGGACAAGAGACAAGGGGAAAATATAGGTTTATAGACAAGTTAACCCTTTTCCTCCTTTAAAGAAATTCAGGCAGTGATTTACCACTGCCTTTGTTTCTAATAATGACTTTTCTTTACAGACTGACCCAGAAAAGACATTGATTTAAACATGCAGTTTAGTTGTAATGAGGATTTGGTTGAAGAAACAAACTAAACAAGGCATTATCATTGTAAAACTTTTCCACTCTGACTCAGCCAGCCTGAGCTTTACCCCATAGAAAACTTAGGCTACTTCATTATCAGGTTTAATGTAGTATTTTCTCATCATTACACACTGTAATCACATGTGTAGATGCAATTCTAGCTGTAAGAAGCACTATTCAGTGCATAGCATGGCTTATTCTTAGCCTCCAAGTCAAGAACATACAGATTTTTCCCCTGCTATTGGCAAGACATCATCTAAAGAAAGTCCATTTTCTGTGCAGCGCAATTGCTTCCACAAGGGCATGAACACACAGCAGCAACACAGCTGAAAGGAAATGCTTGCAAAAACCTACTTTCTCAACACTAAACTAGCTCTAGAACTGATTTATTCCTGTTCAGGTGAATAGTCCTTGAAACTACTTCCAGGCCTAGGGAAGAACATTTGGAAGGCAGTGAACACCAGAGAGCCCAGCTAGTTTGAGAACTCTCCTCTAGCTACGACCCAAAGCTCTTTCCTTGCTTCCCCAGAATTAAAGTAGGGAAAGGTCACTTCTAACTTGACCCCTGAAAAAGCAATTTCCCCACCCCAAATGCAAACACATACCTTACTGAAGCCAAAATTCATGGGAGTAAGGAAGGAATGACCTCTTCCCAGGAGCTTTGTGAACTATTCTGGCTCCTACACCTTCTGCAAAGCTGCGCTATTACCCACAGAGCTCAGTGTGTTCAGTGATTCCTTGTCCATAAGTGGTGCAAGAGCTTCAACAGTGACTAACCATGGCAGCACCACATCCTTACCATGCAGGCTGAAATCCCTCCTCTGACAACAACTTGTTCTCCCACTTGTCTTTGCCAAACTATTTCTTGCCTCACTACTGCTTTTCTAGATTTGCTCATGTGCGAGTCTGGTGCATACATATGTCCATAGCCTTCTATCATGCTATAATGAGTTGTCTCACACTGTAGCTTCCTTAAAGCTGCTAAAAGGAGTGTTTTAAATAAACACTGAATGTAGACGTGAGAGTGAAGATGATGATTTTCGTCTGGAAGGGAAGGGAAAAGCAAACTCGCGTTCAAAAGGAAGCATCTTCTCCAGGCTGAACCAGCCCAGCTCTCTCAGTCTGTCTCCATAGGAGAGGTGGCCAATGTGGTTTCAGACTCCAGAGACAAGCAGTTGTGCTTCCAGAAGCACTAGATGCTGCCCCTACATCAGCAGGTATCAAAAAGGGCTAAACAAGGATCTCTAAAGAAGCAAACTTGTATCATTTCCTATCTGCCTACAGTAAGGCAAAGGCTTCCATGTCAATGAACCCTGGAGAAATAACTAGAGTAAGGCAGAAAGGATGAAAGAGAAAAATCAAAATTACAGATTCCTTATTACAATCAAATTTATTTAGAAGAGAAGTGAATCTGAGCCCTAGACTAGCACCAAGACACACTCAAAGTATGGGTGCAAATATCAACTTTAAAGGTACAAAGTTGATGGTACCTGGATCCAGATTCTACAAGGGATTTAACCTGAAGTGGAGAATTTCCCATTCAAGAGCTTTTATAGCTGTCTCTTATCTCTGCTTGCATGGCTCTGCAGTTCCCTGGGGCAAAGCGCTCTTGATCAGAAAGTAGAAGGATAGCGCAACACAGAGTTGGTCCACAGAGTCATTTGTACATGTGGAAGAAATCCCTTCTCTATCTTAAATATCACAGCTGTTGAGGGCATACCTGCTTGGCAGCTGGCACTGCACTGAGTTCAGCTGGCCTCCATAGGGGACTGGGCTTCAGTTCTTAAACTGGTCACTGCCACAGATCCACCACCCCCATGAGGTTTTCTTCCAACTGAAATATTGAAAATGGGCACTTTTTCTCAGTTCCCTGTTCCACGGCAAAGTAACTGTGGATTTTAAGTGATTATGTACTTCTTTTGACCTATGACATAAGTGAGCTCTCAGATAACAACTACCAACTGGGATATTTAAGATCCTTTCTCCGCCATTTAAAACAAAGCAGACAAGCAAGCCTGCCATCCTTTCAAAGCCTCCGGGAAACAGGGACAGGCAAGAGGAACAGTGCAAATCAATCTGCATTACATTACCTCAGCGGAAAGACTCGAAGGGACTACGGAACATATTCATTAATCTTGTGTACTGCTGCTCCGTGTCATCCCAGGTTGCATCAGGAGGAGATGAAGCAGCAGCCACTGCCAGAACATGGGCCAGGGGAAAGAAAGAGGGGAGATGGACAGGACTCCTCACCATGAGCAAGTGGGATGAAACGGAAGGAAACATAAAGCCCAGCCCAGGTTCTTCCAGGTAAGCAAGAGCTTTGCTGTGACTGACAAGACCAGTACCTTTGAGTCAAGTGGCTCCCAACCTTTCTGGAGGGCCAGGAGTCGGTACTCACTGGCCCAGTCTTGCCCATGCTGGAGCAGCATAGCATCTCCACATGCCCCAGTCAAGGTTTGTGGGTTTACAGCTCTCTGAGGAGTATGATGGAGAGGGTCAGCTTGGAAGCACGTCCAGGGACAGCAGGAACCCATTAAGGCTGGCCACGGCATGGTAGGAGAAGAGGCCATTCTCCAGCAAGGGCATGGGGTACCCCGACTCTCGACAACCAGCATGCAATGAGAAAACACCTTACATGTACCTAAACCCCTTAAAACACAAGATCCCACCTTGTCACTTTATCTGAGCTCCATTTTAAAGGTGATCATAGCCAACAAGAAGATCCCCACATCCACCTTAGGCTTTTACTATACTGAAGTCTATACACTGTTAGCATCAGTGCTGCTCCTAGCAATAGGAAGATGGACTTGTTCATGTCAGCAATGAAGCATTTCACCTCTCACTCCATAACAATGCTCTCCTTATTGGGCCAGGAACCCAGGAAGCAGTTAACCCCTGGCAACACAAGCTGTCCCAATTAAGAATTAAATCAATCTGTGCACACAGCCCCTCCCTAAATGATTTAACTCTGCCCCTGGGTTGAATCCTGGGTAAATCTGACACACTTGCCACTGTCCTCCTTCCAACACATAGTCTGCCTCTTTGTTTGCAGCTGCCACAGTGTGAACTGCTCCAGGTCTCTGCCTTGAGTCTTGCTTCTATTCATGTGCCCATGGCGTTAGCATAGAGATATACTGGACGTAGCTGTATTTGAGCTTTCTCAACCAGAAAATTTCTAGCTGTCCTAATCTGGGGCTGCGGGTAGTGAGCAGGAGGGGGTAAACACACAAAACAAGTGAATAGAAAATGGAGTATTCTCCCATAAAACAGCTCCTGTGTGATGCTTTCAGTTCAAATCCAGTCTGACATTAACACTTGTCTTCACTTCCCTAGAGAAAACAAATATGCTGAGACTCTGTGTACGATACAAATGTGTAGGTTTGTTCTAAGCTGGGTTAAACTTCTAACGGGCAAAAAAATACTGGCAAAAGTACCAAGCTCTAAATCTTTTACTCTAGTAATTGTGAGGCCAAAGTTGCAAATACACCAAGAAGTCACCTGGATAAAGAGACATCCACCTTGTGCGCTACACAGGCACTCTTTGAAGTGGATAAGGGGAGTCAAGCACTAAAGGAAAGTGCTTTCCAATACCTGGCATCATTTCACATCCCTGGCAACCTCAAAGCAAGCACTGGAGGTTGGGGCTCTCTCCAGAATTACCATCGCGTCCTTGCTGCTGGAAAACTGAGCAATATTTCATAAGCTACTTATTCAGTCAGTGATGCTCTCTTTTGTTCACGGAAAAGCTCTAGGAAGGAAGTCTCAGCATTTTCTAACACACACACACACACAAACCCAGCATTCACTTTGTCTGTCCCCCCAGCCTGCCCACAGGCACTTTTTGTCCTGTCTTGACCATGAAGAACCCATTATGGAGATGAACCACATACACTGGGCCATGTATGGTCTCGGCACATTAATTTCCACATGAATACTAATTACACATAAACACTAATATACTAATGAATACTAACACATCTAAGGCATAACTTTACAGTTGCTTGTTATACCTCCAAGTTTTCTTTCCTGGGGATTTTGTGTCAATCGTTGACACAGGCATGAAATCCAGACACAAAATATAGGGAAATCCAAAAGGTCGTGAGAGTATGGCTTTCCTATTCCACTTGGAAGTACCAGAAAAGTACCAGCAGCAAAGTTTTCCACATCATTCCACTTGGTGCTATTAGCCAAAGTTCTAATGCCTCTCATTAAACAGCTTTGAAAACCAGTAAATAGCTAGTATGGAAGTTGTACTGCAAGAGCTACAGAAGTAAGTTGGTACTACACATCATACACTAACAAACAACTCCAGAAATCATGTTGTCACCAAATATTACTTCATCAACCAATGGGAAATTCCCTCCCTTCAGTAACCATGGCAATATTTACACATTGCCAAAGCCCTGCAATTATGGATTTCCCTATAGTTTCCCATGTGATGCAGGAACTCTGTGTATCCTGCACAGAAAATCAGGTCTTCGTGGCACAGAATGCAAAAATGGTCTTTATTTATCACAACAGAGAGTGATAGATGGCCAAAAGACAGAACCCAGAATTACTCAAAATCAATATAAGACTGCCACCAGCTTGTAGGATGTTTCTTATCTGCCTTGTTCGAACCGGCGCCATAGCCTGCATCTATCAAAGGTCGTGAAACCAGGCAATTCAATTTTTGCTGTGTGAAGCTCTCACGGTTATGAATATGGATGAGGCTGCAGGCAGCGGGGCCTCTGTGCAACCCATCAAATGCTGCTGGAGCAAGCTGAATGGAAAAGACTCTGTCAAAATTACTTTGGCCCCTGCCCAGCTCCTAGAGCTGCTAACCTGAGGAAGCAGGGCATGGTGAGAAGGGCTCATTCCCTGGGTGCTGTGAATGGGATGAAGCTGTGAAAAGCAGGTGCGGGTGAGTGGAAGAGACACATGCTCAAGACTATCCTGGGCTGCATCCCCAGAGCATGAGCAGCAAGCTGAGGGAGGAGACCTGGTCTAGTGATTCTATGATCTGCCACAGCCTTCACATAAAAGGAAGCACAGCCCATCCTGGACACACTCCCTCCCTCCCTCCTCTTTATTCCCATTCTCTCTAGTGCTCCCCTTCCTCCTTTTCCTTGGAGGTTGTTCCCAAGGACCTCCGATCACGTTCACCTCCTCTCTTTCTTCCCAGTGCCAGCACATCTCCACATCATCCTGGCTCCACATATGCCACATTACCCTTGCCTTTAGACATTCCCACCCCCACATCAGTTCCTGCTGTCACCAAGCCTGGGAAGAGTCACCTAGGATCACATTATGCCATCTAGAGAGCACCTCTGAGAGGAAAACACTGCCTCCCTGTTCAAGTTGTTTACTTCTGTAACACAGACACTTCAGCCTAACAAAGGGAACCATCCCCACCGCTTTGCGTCCCAAGTCCACTGCTGCAGAAGCTGACTCCATTAATTCTTGCAAGCTTATTAAAACTGGGCTAATGCAGCAACCTGACAAAAGAGGGTGCTGAAGGGATCTGTCATCACCAGAGGAAATGCCCATCACTTCAGCTCTCCCCAGCACAACCTGACTCCAGCTCTTTCAGAGGGCACACGGGATTTCTCAGCAACGAGCTCTCCAGCAGACTCAGCGGTTGACCTGAGCAAGCGATGCCAATCTATGCATTATTTATCTTTGACACTTTAGATCGCTGCAGTTAAAAGCACTTCCTTCAATTTCCTTGTTTTGCTTCTGCTCATATCATTATCCTCAGCTCGCTTTGGGTCTAATTGAGCCTGCACATGCCAAGTGAAAAACAAATCTCGGACATGCTTGATACCAGAGTTGCCACACTCTGGTTTTGTAAGAAACCATCATTCCACAAATCCTTCAAGTGCTGCACTGTCCTAGCTCGAGGAACATTGCTGGAGGGGAAACACGAATTCATTCTGCTTCTGCACATCAGTGTAAGTTGTTAGTAACACAAGGGAAACGCTAACCTTCAGCTGTCAGTCCTGTCTCCTCTCCATCCAAAAAGACTCCTCAAACATAACAGTGTTGAGCAATAGAGCAATGGGGACATAACCCCTCACACTAAGGCATTTCTTCCCCTTTTACTGCATCCCTTTGGGTGCCTGTTCCTCACTTTCTGGAAGGTCTGTGAGACAGCTAATTCACTGTCTGCTTTTTTGCTGAACCTAGAGGTGTACAATAGAGCTGGTCTTCAGGGAATTTTGCTTCTGAAATGACCCTCCTGGTCTTTTTACTTGCTGTGTTTTGTTGAATCACTCAGGATCGCCGCAGCCAACATCCAGACTGGCTGTACAGAGCAGCACACACAAAGGCAGCAGTTCCCATTTGTTTTCCTGTGTCACTGTCTGCTGAGATGCGAGACAAAAGAAATCTCAGCTCCTGAATAGCTCTTCTTGCCCTGCTATGTCCCCGACTTCACAACAAGGCTTCCTTTGGGGACAAAGCATTCAATGACAAGGGAGTCATCTGGTCTCGCATTGCAGCACATTTACCCAGAGCTTCCTAAGGGCTAAAATGATTCCAGATACCATGTTCCTGTCAAATACACCTGGCCACCACTAAATACAGACCAGAGGAGTGGGGAAACTTGGTGGATGCTGACTTTTTCCACTTACCAGCTGGCCAGATCTCTCAGGAGACCAACAGTGACTAACGTGATGCACTTGTTACGTATGTTATTCCATAAAAATGCCTTAGAAACATGAAAATCCCAGGTTTGCTAGTGAGATGAGATACTGTCTGAATACACAGTGTTCTGCCACAGAGCAAGCCAAGCCTGGTGTCTGCCTGCGGCTCCATGCACAGTTGTTCACATTCATGCACCAGAAATGAAAAGACTTTTGGGGATGACAGGGAACAGTGATTATAGAGCCGAAAGCATCAGGATTTGTAAATGCAGAATTAAGCCTTTATTGAATTTGTGATTA
Source organism: Psittacus erithacus (assembly GCA_009867235.2). NCBI lineage: Eukaryota > Metazoa > Chordata > Aves > Psittaciformes > Psittacidae > Psittacus > Psittacus erithacus. Next base: position 17,781 of record WYDI02003009.1, on the reverse strand, counting down.
TTTCTCAATAGCAAATCAGGCAGGTCTTTGATTTAATGTGCTGATTATAGGTGACTCACCTCTCCAGTCAAATCAGGCTTTAATCAAAGAATAACAGCCTAAAGCAACATCACCGCTGAGAAACGTGGAAGAAGCCGATGGGGACAGACCTAATACAGCATCCCCAACAACACCCAGCAGGCTTATAGTGACCTGCATCATCCACCCTTAAAGGGTTATGGTCCAAAGCCTGAATTAAGTTAAGAATAACAAATATGGCAAGATAAACTGAACACCATGTTAATACCACATCAACTGACTTGCTCAAGGCTTCGCTTACACAGACAATAAGTGGCTTTGGTGGCATAAGCACATGCGCTTACTGCATGATCCAAAACACCACTATGTACACCGAGTTTTGTGGATAGAAATACCTTGAGCGTGGATAATTACATAAACTAACATAGCACAATGTGAACAGAAACTAATTTTCACACTGGGTTGGCAGTTAAGCCTTCAAGCATACAGATATTCCTGTATAAGTACAGTAATATTTCCATTTATTTCAACGGAACAGCTCACAGGCTTTATATTAAACCTGCTCTGAAGTGCTTGCATGCTTTAGTCACACCAAGCATCGTTTTACTGCTAAGATACCCTCAAGTGGCTCATGAATTCAGCAGCCCCTAGATTCCACTGCTGCTGTATCTATCACCAACCCTGCATGACATACAGTAATTATAGGCTGCTGTCAGACCAGTAACATCCTCAATAAGTAGAGCTGAGCTCCTGAATGTCAGTGCGCCAACCAACCAAACACGGAGCTCCTTGAAGAAAAGGAAGAGACATTAACTGAAAGAACGCAGGCCAAATCCTGCTCTCATTTACCCCTCTTGGATGGGCGGCATGGATTTGGCTGCCAAGACGATTTGGCAAGTCGCAGTCCTCCAGCAGCATGGACTCTTTTGCACAGCTCCTGTGAGCAGAATGCAAGTGAAGGAGCTGAGCTGAAGGGCGCTGTGCTGCTCGCTCTGCCACCAGTGTCAGTGCAGCTCTGTGCCTGGTTTACACTCGATCCCTATGCATGCCCATTTCTAAGTCATATTCCAGGGCTGGTTGACTAAAAATCCTTACCTAGAAATCCTTCTCTCCCACCAAAGTCACACAGAACAGTCCAAGGGGGTTATTTTTTTCTTAGTAAAGAGGGGAAATACTGTTTTCATCTTCAATAAAAAGCAAGGAACGGGGCTTCCCACAAAAACACTGAGGACAGATTGATCCTGATCAGATTTAGTCTAGAGGTGAACTTGAAGCCTTAGAAAGCAGTTCTCTGAAGACAAGATAATGAGCCTGTGTCATTCTCATTCAGAGAACTGAATCAAAGACCGGAACAACATATTTCATTCAAAGTCTTGAACAGGAACGCAGCCAGGTCTCACCAACTGCTGTGCCAGGAAGTTCTGTGATAGGGTACATTTGTTACTGAGCCTATTCATTTTTCCCTTTTATTGACAGGGATTCCAGGATTTAGTGGGAAACTGACCAGCTGCTGCAGAGTACAGTACGGATATCACAGGTCTAACTTTGCTCTGACATCTCAGTCAGCCCTAGTGATTTCAGGGCGGTTGGGGTCCCACATGATCCTACTTGCTACTTTGGCCACCATAACCTGGGAGGACAGAGGAGCTCAGCTTTGGAAGGTCAAATGAAAGGAACAAAAACACATTGGAAACAACCTCGAGGGATTTTACTGCTCCACAAACCAGTTAGGAACACACACATCTAGCTCTCCATGTGCGCCTGACCCTGTTCAATTCACTAGAGCTGAAGCAGAGCAGACATAAACTGGCAAAGGGACAATGGGGAAACATCCCCCTCGCCAACAGTAAGGAGGAGGAGAGCAGAACATCACTGTTTTTCCCAGATCAGACCAGCCTAAAGGTACACGTTCAACTCAGCCAGTTGTGCTGAGCACTCCAGGCAGTGATGCCCCCCACTTCTACACCAGGCTGCTGAGGCTGGACAGAAGCAAGGGCAGGATGCCCAGGCTTGTCCCACAGCGGGGGCTGGCTCCAGGTTTGCAGCCATTCCCTGTTGCTGGGAAAGGGGAGGAGGTCTCCCTGAAACAACTCTTTACAAGACAGCAAAACAGAAAGCAAAGCACCCAGAAAACATCCGGTAGCCATTTAAAGACACTTAATACAACAAAGCAGCTGCAGATAAAGAGAAACAAGAGGGTTTGTCCCTCCAGTTACCCTCAGGGCACTGAGAAAACATTGATGAATGACTACAAAAGGTTGGAAACTTACTTTTGAGGTCTATCAGATGTATGGACTCAGGAAGAGAGGGAAGGAGAGGCAACGGAGGCCAGCACAGAGACTCACTGACCTCCAGTAATACGCAGCCAGGGCTCCTCTCCCATTGATTCTCAAACCCCTGCAGACCTTTTTGTCTTTTCCCACAAGGTGATTCACATGGAGGGGGTGGAGTAGGTCCTGTCACATGACCTGCAAGCCCAAATTAGGAAACCCCTGTTAATTACCCTGGTGTAAAGGAGCAGGGACTCCCCTTACAGCCAAGCAGCAAGGGATCTCTCTGCAGGCGCAACAACAGAGGCATAGACAGGAAGCTTTGCCCCAGTGCCTGCACTGTAGAGACTCTGGGCCATGAACATCTCGCTACAAGCTGTGTTAGCTACCAGCCACTTGAGGATTTAGGCCTTTTCTTGGGATAATTTTGCATCCAGCGATGTTTGCCTACCCTTGTGAACAAGTAGGCAGTACCACAGCTGGTCCTCAGTCCACACAAGCTGCAGCAAGAGCAACACCCTAATGCAGCTTATGCGGGAGTGCTTTATCCTATCCCCTAAAACACCAGTTTAATCTCTCAAGGCTGTGGGCTTAGACCCTAATAACATAAGGACCCTTGAAACATAAACCCTTCTGTGTTTAAATTGGATGAGATAGGCTTTCATATACAGTCTCACTTTGTGACAATATGCCACAGAAGAGCCATGCTTCTATTTATACAATTATTTTATAGTGTCAAGGGTAATAACAAAAGACGAAGTGATAAAACCAAGTCTAAGCAGGATGTATGCAACAAGAGGTGGGGTTTATGGAAGAGAAGACTGCGTCAGACTAAGAACAAGAGAGTTTTGAAGTTTTGTTTCATGTAAATCAGTCAACAGATAACTCAAAGCGTAGCCTGAGAATATATAAACTTAATCCTTTTTCATTTAATACCTATTAGTCAGATTTGTAAGTCAGTGGTACTGTTACTAATTTGATGATGTGTAAACCTGTTTCTTGACTTAAAACAACGGTTGAATATGTTTTTGTCTTAAAATGATCTCTAAAGTTGTGGGGGTTAGGATTTACTGGCTGGTTTATATGTCTATAGCATATAGACCAAGCTGTAAAGAAATGTAGATGTGAAAAAGAGCTATCTATATATAAAATCCTAGCATGTAAGGCAATAGGAAAGCAATGTTTTTCGCACCAGGAAGTAATTTGACAAATGGAACCCATATTTCTGTAAATAAACATCTGCCTTCTTATTAGCTTCACATCAACCTACACTGAAATATACATCAGAGAAGTCTGTCAAAGCAGCCACAAAGGAAAAACAAGAGCAGAGTTTAAAAGCAAAGCCTTCAAAAATTGTTATGCTTTTCAAGCCTAAGCAGTAAATAGGACAGGAGAATGACAGGAGAGTTGGCAACAGACTCTCATCACTCAAAGAACTTTCTTTTTTTCTCTCGAAACATGAAACTTATGTTTGGTCAACTGTCCACAAGTGGTTTGCAGAGAAGGGAGATAGACATAAGAGCCTGACACACTGTAAAATCACAGCCCTAAGAAATGCAACCAGCAGTCCCAATCCAACTGTCAGCCAGCTATAACATGCCCAGCAGACACGGTTCATGGACCACAGAGCACCTCAGACCACAAATATTTTCTTTCCTGCTTCCTAAGAAGCAAAGGATGACTCTAGTTTCTGAAAGAGCACAGGATTGAGGCCAAAGAGAACCTAATTAAAACAAAGAAGTAATGTACTTAGAAATACAGAACAATCTGTCATTACTGAGCAAGCCCTTGTGTTGCACTGCTGAGTCACCCGCGGGTTTGCACAGCAGCAGATGACATTTCTGAAGTCTGTGTCTCGCTTGATGATGCTCTGTGAAAGGGAGATGGAGGTCCCATAGCACAAAGAGGGTCCCTCTGGAATCGGGAGAACCCTGTTTTCCTATGGGGCCGATGCCCATGCCCTGTGACATCCACATCTCTCCCAGGCAATCTCTTTGTCTCTGCTGGAGTTACCTTCTATCTAATAGCCTAATTTCCTCCCCCTCAAGTATGAGGTGTTGGCCTGGGATGTCTGAAGCAAAACTGGACACAGCACTGGAATTTACATGAGGGGAAACATTTGAAACACTTCCCCTTAAGAATCAAAGGGTTGTGTTATGCTTTCCCTGGCTTCCAGTCCCAGGAGAAACCATAAGCAAATAGTGAAACAGTTTAAATAGTTCGAAGTACCTTTCACGCGAATCTTAGCGTCTCACAGTGAGACTAAGCAAACAGGGGTATCACTGGTCCATGCAGCTCCTGCACTGCCTGTGCTAAAGCCCAGGTGTATTTCATAGCCTAAGTAGCAACTTCAACTTGTTTCCTATTAAGAATAGCATTTTTTAAAGCATTTATTTCTGTTTTAAACCCACTGCTATTAAAGGCAAAGGCACAGCTGCCATCCACTCTTACAAGCAGAGATAAGTAACGTCAGATGATGCTAACCTGGATGGTGCAGCACATTTCATCTCCACGTGGACTGCCGAAATAAAACTGCTCTTTCTTCCTCTGAAACGTGCCAGACATCTGATCTAATGTATCAGGGAGTTCTGAAATAATGAGGCACATCAGAAAGCTGGAAGCTCCAGGCTTTTCACCTCTGAGCCAACCATCACTTCAGATATAGCTTCCCCCTATTATTTCAGGCATTCCATGCTCCTTAAAATTAAGGTTTAATACTCAGTTGGCTGTGATTTTTCTTCATTCTTATCAATATTTCTCTACTGTGCTTTTGCTTTTATTTTCCTGGTGCTGTTAAAATGCATCATTTTCCAGCATGTCATTGCATCCTCCATTTAAAAAATGTAACCGGAACAAACTGATCACATAGATCTCACTTTAAAACAATACAGATGTTGGTTTTCAAGCCAGTCTAATTCCCTGCTTTGAGTCTTTTCCCAGTAGTTTCTAACCAGCTTTCTTCAAGCAGTCTTTTGGGCCTAGTGTTTGGGCAGGAGAAACCAGGGCAGAAGGAGATGCTCCAAACTAAGGGGCAAGCCAATAGATGAGAGCTTAGTCCAGCCAGGCACACACTCCTTTAGAGTTGCAAAACACTTAAATCCAGACCCACAGTATAGCAGCTCACAGGCTTCTACTTGTCCCCACATGGCACCTTTGCTGGATCAGACCCAGGATACTCAGCATTTTACAGTGCTGCTTTTCCTTCCAGTGCTGGAGACATTGGACACGCACCAAGGACAGCTGGCTGCGAGTTTCCTGAAGGCATAAAACATTAATGTCTTATGGTGGTTCGTGGGGTATTAGTCCAAGTTCTGCACTGGAGGCTTGACATAAGTTGTTCTGGGATCACATTTGCCTCTGAGCACTGATAACTTCACCATCTTTCACACGCTTTGGACAAATCAGTCTCTAGTTTGTTGTAGGTGAGAGCGTAGCTCTGTGAATTAGAATCTTGAAACCATGGCCAAGTCTAGGGGTTTCACAGGAAGGGAGTAGTAACCTTGAAGAGCAACATGCCTCCACTAGGAACTTCTTTATGCCCAAAAGCCTTACTTTAAATATATGATACAGAAGCTGGTTTTTTCCCTTGCAACTTAATGAGTTTGGGGTTTCGACCTCTCTTTGAAAGCAGTAATGGGCTCCATGAGCAAAGCACAGAGCGTGAAGAAGCATCTTCTGGAAAGCCGAATTTCAGTTTCACCAAAAATTCACCTCAAATCAAGGATTTGAATTCGTGCCTTGGGAACCAGCAATCCTTTTGACCACCTTAAACTGGTACCCATAAGGGAGAAAACCCAGAACAGTTCACTCAAAGCTAAGCTCATTGCTGCTCAGGAACTGCTGTTAGATTCCCTAAGCAGCCTAGAGCAGGAGCACAGGGTAGAGTTTCAATGCAAATGTGGCAAGACTTTATCAGTTATTAGAAGTTACTTAGGAACTTCTGGGTGGCGCTTTGCCCACCATTAGCTACTATTGCACTGCATTTTTGCAGATATTTAGGTTAAACACTTAAATAACCATACTCAGCAGTTACTATCACCCAATATGTTGCTTGTTGCAAACAACGTTTTAAGACTATTTGCTAAGAAAGAGAAGTGTTTAAGCAGGTTGACGCCATGACTAATCTGGGGCAGGACAGCTGTACAGCACATTCCTCATGGGAAAGCAGAGTAATAACTCTACAAAGTTTAATATACCCCCATGCTGAGGGAAAACTGGTTGTAGGTAATGGGCTGAAGAAGCCCCAAGAACATAGATAAAGAATGCATGCTAATCTTGCCTTAATAAAACCAAAAGCCACTTATGAATGGCCAAAAATAATGGTAGAGATGGAAAACGTTGGGGAATCTCCCCAGCAGAATCCAAGGGAGAGAAGTCTCAGGGTTGTGTAATCCACTCCTGCTCAATTTCCTGTCTATATATTAAGGAACAGCTCTATTTTCAACGTAGTTGCGCAATCAGTCCCAGGTTTCAGCGCATGGTTTTTTCCTCCTACTTGCCAGGAGCAAAAAGGCTTTTGCAACAGCGAGAGTTCCTTCCCATTTCAGCAGCCAAAGTTTCCTTTTATGTTTCATGCCTTTTTACCATTTGGGGAGCCCTCTGGCAACTACTCCCTATTCATCCCTTGCTACACACACAGATCCCTTTTCTATTTCTCTTTCGTGACTCCTGCTGCATCATTTTTAACTAGTGAGCTGAAATAATCACAGTCTTCCAACACTCTATATTTTAGCATTATTTTCATACCATATTTACTTTTTATGCTTGAAAGATAAAGTTCAAACTCAAATTGACAATTTGTGTTGCTCCACTGCAGTGGGACCAATCTGTTGCAAAGAGGGAAAGGAGCAAAGCTTGAAGGGTACTGGGGTGGTCCAGCCCAGGAGGGAAATGAACTGGCCACCCAAAAGTCATTATTAATGCCAATTTCCTTAAGCACCACCAAGGGCTACATTTATTACTGCCAATGGAAAATGGCATAGGAAATAACCAGCTGTTGGGAGCCACTCCATGAGCAGCATGACCAATTGCCATGGGAATCCAGGACACAG